>VMRK01000058.1:0-83966 GCA_016801395.1 Leptodermis oblonga
TTTTTAACCCAATTTTGTTTACATTTTTAATGTAAAGACAAAAGTAGAAAAACATTAAGGTTGCACAAGACCCAACCTGATCTAACACGAATCGACATTTTCAGTTCGGATCAACTGCAAACTAAAATGGGTATGTTTGAGTCGGACTCTTCCATTTTGGGTTAATCCAATTCCCAACTCCATATTTTGAACCGAACACTAGCGGATTCAATTTGACCTGACCCAAACCAATCCGTGACAAAATCGATAAATATACTCAGATTTTTTTTCCCTACCCCTAAACAAGGCTATGTTATTGCATGTGTGTGTGTATATATATATATATATACACACACACACCCACATGTGCGTGTGTGTATATATATATATACACACACACATGTGCGTAAGGCTAACAACATAGACCATAATGGTAGATGTGGGAGGAAAAAGATGGGAAATTAGTGAGGCAATAATGAAAATACCATGAGATGTTAGATTGGAGGGGGACTGGATTTAACGGCTTCGCTATTCTACACAAAACATCAATGTTTTTGAGAGGGGGGCACCAAATTCCTTGAATGCAATCATCAAATTCATAGTCACTTCAATAATAATAATATTATTATTAATTGCGTTTGAAATTGAATTTTAATTAATTTATTTATATAAAAAAAAATTTAAAAAGAGTTGGAAGTGGGATATCACTCTTTGGTGTTGAGCCATGCGTGGGTGCCTGGGTGCCGCACTATTTTGCCTTCTAATTGCTCAGCTCGTCACCTCAAGCCCCTCCTGGCCTGGACCCCAGCTTAGCTCATGCCTTTATCTTTTTTTATTTTATATTAATTTTATTGGGAAATATAAAATTATGTATATATTCATATACAAATCTTTTGACTTGATATATTATGTGTAATATTACCGTAGCACACATAAAAATCTTTATGGTTTTACTTTTATGTAGTCTTATAAAATCATTACTCTAGTTGACATGTATGTATAAAGAAGTTTTAATCTTAAACTTTCGATTGTAGTGTGCAAGAGTCAAGAGTTTCGACAGTCGCGAGTTCGATTCCTACTGAAGTCATAAATTAAAGTAAGGAAAATTAAATTTTGCACTTGAGGAAGTATTGGATGCAGGTGAAACAAGCACCCGCCTCCAAAACACCAAAAGGAGGCGGGTGCATGTGCCTATCATGCACCCACCTCCAATATCATGCCTGTTGGGGATGGATGTTACAGGCACCCGCCTTCAATACTCCAATTGGAGTCGGGTGTTGGGTCGCGAAACCCACCTCCAATGAGCATTTTTCGGGTAGTGATAAGAAGGGTTATTGTATGACTTTAGTTTTTGGTAATGACAAAGAATATAGTTTTGATGGATGAAATACGAGAAATGAATGTCAAGAGAGAGCACAAAATATTGAAAATATTTAACAGTAACTAAAATTGAACGATCGAAACATATGAAATCACCTCAATATTAATGAAGAAAGTGAGAAAATAGTTGGAGATAAATTAGGTAATTATAAAACTCCTAAATAATTATATAAAATCTTTAGATGCACTAGTTGCTCGTACAACGTGTAAGAAATAAAATATTAATGTAAATTAAATAGAAATAAAGGAAGACCTAAAGTCAAAAAAAGAAAAATATACTACGTTTAAATGAGAATAAAAATATAATTCATATATATAGTTGGCTAGCTCCATATTTAGTTAAACAAAAGTTTTGTTGTCGATCGTTTATGTAATTGTTTGCGAGGATATATATATATAATGCAAGATTTTATTGGACATGGATATTTGGGTAATGATGGATCTAAGATACGATGATTAATCACGGGATTTCATGCAGGTTTTAGTTGGGGGCATATGAAATGAGACAATTAATGTGTATGTTTGTGACTAGGTAAATTACGATAGCAACGAGTCAAAAATCCATTGACTCTAATTTATAGAGGATCATCTAGATGTTGGAGATTCGATTTATCCCTTATTAATTTTATCTATTTTTACGCACTCTAAAATCAATATTAAGATAAAGAGATACGCATCTCATTTTGTATAAAAAAGATAACTCATATCGACTTTCCTGTAAATACTTTGCCTTTGTTATATGCTGCGCATATGTGCCAATTAAGTTAACGTTGGAATATTATTTTGGAGATTGAAATTCGGAATTGAGCTCCACTTCATTTTATTAGCCTTTTCTTCATTTCTTTGCATAATCTTTAGCAATGCATTAATAATATTTGAGGATTCTCAAAGTATTCCCTATACCCTTAATAAGATGTCTTTTAAGCCTCTTCGTTCTTTTTTCTTTTAATAAATGTCATTTTACAAATTTCTAAATCATTGACATAATTTATGAATATTCAATCCGATAATATAGAACTCAAAGCGACCCGGTTGATATACCTTCGACCCTTTGTTATAGCCCGTTTGGTTTTGTTCAAAAATTGAATTTGGTCAAATCCAATAAAAAAAATAAGTTGACACGCAATTGAATTGGCGTGACCTACGACTAAATCAAAATTCGAAAGTCAAAGTCAAAATTTTAATTTAAAATGTAGTATTTTTTATGTATTATAATATATTTATAGTTAAAATTACCATGATAGCATCCGATATTTTCATCTAGTCCACTCGAAGTAATCCTCTAACATTTTCTCTCGATTCGATTCTGACACCACAGATTCCATCGTGCCATGGAGGGAGAGAGGAAGGATATCTAGATGTATATGAATCTCACCTCTTTACTTTATACTAGGCAGCATAATCTAGACCGGTGATGAATGCATGTTTTGTCATGCATATTTGCTACACAACATCTCCAGTAGTATCGGAAATGACTCTTTATTCGATTCTTAAAATCTTAAGTAATAGAAAGATATCTACTATTACTGTTCAACTACTGCTCCTGCCTAGCTATAATAATCTAGGCATCTTTTAGAGGGAGAGTGGATGAGAAAATGTCAATATGAAAGATGTTGTACAATATTTATCTGAGACTTTTTTAGAATTAGACAAATCCATGTTAGACGACTTGCTTGTACACGTACAACAGTCTGGCCTTGATAAAAGTTAGATTAGCCATAACTACAAGTTCAAAGCATATTAGTACAGGAAAAACTAGATTCATAAATTACTAACGCGTTTAAGTTAAATCTTCTTTGGAACAGAGAGTTAACGTTCAAAACACATACTCAATGATAGAGCTTCATATTACAAAGAGAAATGAGCTCTAACTATGATATTTCTACATTTTTCTCGTATTGTAAATATGTAATGATATTTACAAAAATAAAAATATATAACAAAATAAGTATTTCATGATTTATGATACTTGGATCACAATCCGAAAGAACGACTCGTAACCCAAGTAACTTTGGAAACTCATGAAGAGAACCTCACATTTTGGAAAGAAAAATCCTTTAATGTATAATAAAAAGGAAGACCTTTAATCCCAAACAAAGAAAAAAAAAAAAAAAAAAAAAAGGACAGAAGACCTTCTAATCTGTTGAAGTCCTTGTTAATGCTTTAGGTTTCCATCATGAACCTTGAAAGTTAATTTTTTTGGCTTTGCTTTGTTCACCACTTTCTCCAGCCACTCAAAGAACCCAACTTCCACAGTTTTTTTTTTTAGGTTCAATATTCTTTAATTTGTTTATATTCTTTCTCTCATCTTAGGTCATCCCCAGCTTGATTGGCTCAATCAGGATAAGCTCCATCACCTTTTGTTCTAGTCTTTTTCACCATTTTCTTCATCTCCCTCCTTTTTATTTTATTCTAATTTTTAATGACCCATGAAGGTATAAATAAATATATATTAATTATATATCTTAATTACCTTTTGCTCCCTAGTTTATAAGATTGTTCGACTTTCGGTCCCCATACATCAAACTGCTTCTAAATTTTTACTATTTTACAAAAATTGACATCATTGGTCTTATTTGTTGATGCATGTTAGCTGTATCTTTTAAGAACAATTACACTAATAATGTCAATTTTTTTTCTAAAATAATGATAATTCAGACGATAAAAGATATGTTATGAAAATATACGGGAGTAAAAGTATAACAACTCTACAAATACGGGGCAAAAAATTATTAAACCAATTACATGTATAAAAGTGTGGTACTATAGATTGATGTTTCTGTTCACTACTTTTGTCACATAATAATATATTAATAATTAATTATATTCTTTGTCTTGTGTTAGAATATTAATTAATTAATTATGAACCATAAGTATAGCTAGGTAGCTTTTTTGAGGAGGATTATTGTTGTTATTACGTATCTTAATTTGTCTTGTTAGAATAATAATGGGAGATGGTGCGTTTAGAATAATTGGGACAGCCCACGCATGTTTATTTATTTATGTTTACGTCATATCGTAGAGGTCTTAATCCACTTTCATTTTTTGGATAATGGATGCACTTGTACACTATTTAATCCCGTTTAATTTAAGGTAACACCAGGTTTTCTCTCTCATTCATTAATTAATTAGAACGGTCCACTTTAAACAATATACAACTTATTATATCTGTCAAAATACAACACCTAAAATATCTAGTTTTACATACTTTATTTCACTTATATACTTACTTATTAAGTTTGAGCTAATTGTAGATCATATATACATGATTATATGAGCAAAAGTATGACAAGTAAAATATTTGAAAGTGGACTCTCTTAATGGAACAAAAAATGTTTTTCAAAGTGAAATCTTCTGATGGAACGAAAGGAGTAGTATTCTTTAAATAATTAATTAATTTCACATATAAAATTAATTAATGAATAGGGGACCTTGTTCATTTTTATCGTTTTTGTCTGTGCTTTGGTTTTGTTTTTTTATTTCTACAAAAACAAAAAATTAACATGTTATAATTTTATTTTTTATTCACGATTTCTAATACAAATTTTTATATTTATAATATACTTTTATTTTTCTCGAAACATGTTTCCAAAATCATATCAAAACAAACAGGGCTGAAATAAATTATTGCTTTTAAAATTATAAATTTTGTCAAGGCCATTTTGAAATTTTGGCTCCTAATTCAATCATACCATCTTATCAAAAGACTTTATATTTTGGTATAGCATGCAATTAGTCGATCTTATACGAAATACTGAAATGGAAGTAAAGTTTGAAGGTTTCGTATAATACATTGTCATATGAAATTATACATCAATTATACCAATGGCTAAATCATTTTGAATAGAACATAATAGAAAGAGTATCTAAGTGTGCAATGGTTTAACACATGTAACAAGATGCATTACAAATATAATTATAGTGGACTAGTAACAATTTTAGTTAATAGTTGATAATGGTTAATGATCTGATCATAAACCACTCCGAACTTGTATATCCTTCCGTTTTATTAGAAGAGTCAATTTTGAACTGTGTACAACTTATTATGACTATCAAAGTACAACACATAAAATAGTAAATTTAATACAATTTATTCTATCTATATTTTTTACTTATTAAATATTGGCTAATTGTAGACCACATGTGATTATATTAGTAAAGATATGAGGAGTAAAAAACTTTTAAAATGTGGACTCTTCTATAAAAACAAAAAATATTTTTCAAAATGAATTTTTCTAATGAAACGGAAAAGGTATATGTTTGTAAGAATATCATAGAAACCAGATATTTAATTCTTCCTTGATTTATGCAAAATAGCAGCTAGAAAGGGCAATGGAAAAAGTGCAATTAGCTCATCATAACTAACAATAATATCCTTATAATTAAAGATAACCTGGATAACTTATTAATCCATGCATCCACTATAGCTTCTTTCATGTTCTTATAAATTTATAACATATATATTTGGCTACTTGTAAGCTGCAAAGGACACCTACATAAGGGGTGTCAAACTGCAGTTAAAGTGAGTTCCTTCCTACATAGTTTATGTGTTCAAACATTAGGAAACCAAAAAGAGGGTGGCACATATGTACTTGACGATGCACTACACCATAACACTTAATTAGATGAAGTTTTTAATTATTTTCTTGGTACTTCTTTTCAATCTCAACATATTGGCTAACTTAGAATAACTAGTGGAAATTGGCTACCTAAACTACAACACTTATAAACAAAGAATTAATTACAATAAGATTGAGATATAAAAGGTGCATTGTTTAATCTTGATCAATTTGAAGATAAAAGGGTTTGTTAATTGCTTAATCTTTGATTTAATCTCCAATAAAAATGATTGAGAGAGTGAAAATATAGTATGAATGATGTGGCATCACGTGGTAGTTACTATTTGGCGGTGTAAAATTTTCAGATATACGATAAAAAAATTTCAAGTAGATGTCGTGACAATCTACACTTACATAATGTATCATCACTCAATCTTCAAATTCACAAACATATTGTATCCTGATTTTTTTAAGAAAAAAAAAGAAATTAAAACTATAATGAAATCAAATACCTTGATGTTTAAAAACATTAAAATACCTACTAAACTGTATAGAATAAATATCCAAAATTTCCTTATTTTGGAAGGGAGATAATTTTGTTATTTCATACGAATTCGGGAGGTATTTTGATGGTTTTCAAACAACGATGGCTCAATAATATTTTAAAATTTATACAAAAATAAAATTATACTTTCTCCTCCGTCTTACTCAAAGAGTGCACTTTCAAAAAATATATATATATTGTCATATTTATTTACGTTATATACCCTTACTAATATTACAATGTGTAGTTCACAATTAACCCTTACTTCTAAAGTAAGTATATAAGTATAAAATATGGTGATAAATTACTTATTTTAGGTGTTGTATACCTCATCACCCATAATAAATTATACACATTTCAAAATAAACTATTTGAATGGGACGGAGGGAGTAACATGTAAGACTACGTGTGACAGGCTCCTAATTAATGTACATGGAATAATTAATTTCTACTTACCCATGCAATGACTTGTGGGCTATAATAAGAAGTTGCTTTTGCGGTACGTGTGTAACGTTGGTGGCCACACGTTTAGATCTTCGAATCAATAAATTATATGGTATTTAAATCGTGGTCATTAAGTACAACATAATTAATTAACACCACCTACCCAAATCGACATTTTCGCCAAACTCTTAATTAACTTAATTATAATTAATTTCATTCAACCCAATAATGAGAAGACTGCTGTCTATGAGGAAAAGGGTGAGTAGCAATGCTAATCCTGTAATTAGTTGCTTAACCACCAAAGAGATTAGAGGATTTCTCCAAGCCGTTTGAGTGGTGAGGCTGTCACAAATCAACGAATGATTATTATGTGTATAGGGAATTAATTGGGAGTTTTAACACGTCTAATACAAGCCAATTAATTTAATTTAATCATTAATCATCATCTGAGCAAAGCGAAAGAAACTCTTCTTGGTGCATGGAATTGTAATGATTGATCCTAGGCTATTCTCAGCCACATGTATAAGCTTTCTGGAATTCTTCGAAACCTTAAGGGCCTGTCCTGTTTGGTAACATGATTCAAGTCATGGTTTGAAATCACTTTTGATTTTATAATAATTTTTTATTATTTTCAATAAGTATTTTTACATTTTTAATAAATTTTTTTATATTTTTAATACACATTTTTACATTTTCAACACAACTTTAATATTATAAAATAAAAAGTAATTTCAAAATATGGCTTGAGTTATGTTACCGAACAAGGCCTAATTAATTACATTAAACTCCCTATAGTGCACCAATAGTTGTGATGCATAACGGGCTACCCAAATATCGAGAATTTGATTCTTATACTTGTCAGTTCTGCTCATTTACGGTGCAAACTGACAAGAATCTGTAAGAAACTTCTCACTTCGTTCTTCCCTTTCTCACTGCTCATACCTTATCTGTAATAGATAACAGGACTTTAAAAATTATGATGCATTAAAAAAAAAAGCAACAAAAAAAAAAATATTATTATTTTTCTATTGCATCGTAAAAAAAATATTAAAAATTGTTTTTCTTTTGTGTCTATTAGTTTTAAAGATAGTTATACAAAAATTGACCAAAAAATTGCATTTATTATAGCTCAGCCCTATAACGGCCCAGTAAGTTTTCATACACAAAGTTGGGCCTTCAAATTAGTTTGTGTCGGGTTTCACGTTGCTCATGCTAATCAAGTTTGTAATGCAGTATTATGTGAATGAGTTTGTAATTAATTGTACTATAATTAACTAATAATATACACTATTCTTAATTCAAATGATGACTAAATTGTCAATTAACATTCAGTAGTTTATTGAATTATTAGTCATCACCATTATTATTATTATACTCTCTCGGTTCTATTATAAAAGAAAAATTCGTTTTCCATTACTAGTATTATAAACTGGATTCTTTCAATTGAGCAGAATAGAATAAGTAATTTTTTATGTATAGCATAATTTGTTAGTTTCAAATCAAACCTTTTTTTTTAGTGAAACAAATATAGTAATAGCCAAGGACTTAAACAAAAAGTAAATGTAATGCAATTTAATTTATTTTTTGAAGCGGTGTAATTTCATTAAATAAATAGTGGAAAATAAAATAAAAAATGAAGAGCGGTTGGCTAGAATCTTGTGCTTTTCCCAATAAAATCACTTTTTACCACTGCCGTAAAAAAAGATTCTTACCCTGTCATCTCATTTCCCATGACCACTCGGAAGCTGACTTGTCATTTTTCACAGTGGTCCCCACTCCCCAATGATTCTCGCCCATGGTTCACCAGCACACAATTTTGGTAATTTATGAAACGACATGAACTCGGCACGATATAAACAGGTTAGGGTTGACTCTTTACAAGTTTGTTTGTTATATGGGCCAATTCAAATAATACGAATAATTAAACAGGTAAGATCGGAGATGAAAAAGTTGACACGTGAAATCCCTAACCCGAACTCAACACAAGAAATTTATATTATAACGAGGAAACACGACACGAACACGAAATATTCGCTGATAAAATAGGACGACAAGAATAACACGATAAATTGAACATGTAAACTTCGAGTTGAGAGGTGTTTACACAGTAACCCGTCAACATGAACCCGAAATCGATAACTCAGATACGACACGAATTGCCACCACTACCTTCAAATATCTCTTTCGCCTCCAGCTTTTTATTTTTGAACTAACTGAGAATGTGATATATCTTAAAATTCGTAAATAATTTTTAAATTTTAATCAATAAATCTTTCATATATAACCGCCATTAAATCTTTTCATTTTCGTATTATCTCAATTTCTTTATTATATATAGAATGCAGTCACATAACAATTTTATAGAATGCGGTAAAATAAAGATGAATATTACTTATAGAAATTAATGTAAAATAGACATAAAACCGGCTAGATTTATGAATTATGGCATGTTTAGAAACGTGTTTCGAATCATTTTACAATATTTTTTAATACAATTTATTTGGATTTTTTCCGCCAATAATTAAATAGGAGCACAAAATTACAAAAATAAGCAAAAAATTTTTTTTTTTCCGGATCTATAGAAAACGAATTTGCCAAATTCGTTTTCCCGGAAAAACGAATTTGGCAGCTTCGTTTTCGATAAGATCCGGGAGGAAAAAAATTGAAAAAAAAAAAAAAAAAGGGTGAAAAACGAATCTCGGAAATTCGTTTTCTACTGAAAACGAATTTCCGAGATTCGTTTTTTCTTCGGATTTTAAAAAAAGAAAACGAATTCAACGAATTCGTTTTTAAAGAAAAAAAAAATTAAATACATGGAAAACGAATCTGTGAAATTCGTTTTCCATGAAAAAAAAAACATATAAAATGCTGCGTGAAAATTGCCAGCAGCAGAAACACGGAGCAACCGAACGCTGAAGGTCATAAACGGCGACCCACACACTCCGACCACGACTAACTGACCGGCGCGCCCCTTCCCGTTCCAGGCGAACCCAATCCACGTCGCCGACGCTCGCGAAATCGCCGGATCGACGGACAGTTGACCGGAAAACGAAGGAGGGTGTAGAAGTAACCCTAGATTTGGGGATTTCTGGAAGGTACCCAAATTCCGGCCTTAACAGCTCAATTTGGGACGTATCCACTGCCATTTTGCTTGGAATTTACTTGAGGTTTGTCTTAGGGCTATGAACTTGTGTATAATTTGTTTTGTATTTGTTGTTCTTCACATTTTTTTGGGTGGCACAAGGTAGCCTAAGATTTTGTTGTTGTTTGGCACAAGTTCATAACCCTAAGACAAACCCAAAGTATACACAAGGTACCCTAAGATTTTGTTGTTGTTATGAAGTTGTTATGCCCATGTGGTGGCACTCACGTTTCTGATATTTCTGATATTTTTGTGTGCCCTTGAATTCTGTTTCTCAATGGAATGAGAAGGTGAATGGACCAGTGCTGGTGGAGGATACTTGCCTTTGTTTCAATGCTCTAAATGGTCTACCTGGTGAGCCCTGTTCATTTCACATAATAGAGTTGGATTTTTTTGGAGCCATTCTTCTTTTTTGAGATTTTGGGAGGTGATATAGTTGCTCATAATACGAACTCTGGTTAAATGATTTGCAGGGCAGTATATGTAAGTTTTCTGCTTCTGATTCTCAGTTTCCATCTTCTCAGGTCCAGTTTTTTGTTATTACATTTCTTCAATGTATACTGTTAGGGAGACAGTTTATTGACTTTGACATGTTAATGATGCATAATTCTGTATTCTTAGACCTTTTCAAGTGAATTTTGTTTATGTGACATGGTGATTTTGGCGATAGTTAAGGTGTTATTGCTACTTGCTCATCATGATGTGGAGTTGAAGAACTTTTCGTAGAGTGTAGTGTGAATATCAGTTCTGCAGATCTAACTCATGTGAAATTGTCTTAATTTTATTGTTGCTTTGTGTTTGACATTTCAAAATAACTGCTTATAGATAGGTCAAATTGTTACCTTTAACAAGACAGAAATTGATTCTCATTTCGTTAATGTTGGCATCTTGTTCTCTCCCTCTCTCAGCGCTATGCATGTGCAACTGTTTTTCGTTTTACCTCTTTTGAGCTTATTGAGTATTGGTTTTTAGATGATTGGTTAGTGGCATTTACACTTATACTCTAATATTGTTCAAGTTTCATTTAGATTGAGCATATCTTTATCATGAAAGAGGAATGGAGGACACAAGGAAAAGTCTTTTGAAACTTCTTGTAGTTCACAAGCATATGCAAAGAGTGAATTTGATGTTTAATAAACTCCTGGCCAGAAGCAGTACCAATATCACGATGTTACTTATAACAAGAACAATATTGAAATGCCTTAATGTTTAAAGTCATCAGTCTCAATTCAATCAAAATTGGCTTCCCATTGATTCTGATTGTTCTCTAATAATTTTTCTGTTGTAAAAGAATGTGCAAGGTTTTGGTTATCTCCATGGAATGCCAAATTAATATGCTAATCTAATATCTGATTCTATTTTGATTCAGGGAATGGTAATGAATCAACGCCAGAAGGAGATAGCCAGAAAGGAAGTAATGCTTCTGAAAGTAATAAATCAAAAGATAGTGGATCGCAAAAGTCCAATCGCAAGCCCCTGGATTGGAGAGAGTTCAGAGCTAGCCTTTATATTCAGGAGCAGGTAGTACTATCATTTCTTATTTTTCCACAGTTTGCTTGCTTTAAGAAGAGTACATCAATAATTTCCATAAGCCTTTTTATGAAGCTGGTATTTGCCAAGAGATTCTTTAAGATTTCACTTGTGCTTAATTGTGAATCAGAAGTGTGAATTTGGTTATAATAAAATCAGTCACTTCTGGCTTTCATAGAAGGGCCCAACTTTGTGAAACAGTGAATACTTTATACAATCAATCATCATGGAAACACTTCCGAAATCTGTTGGCAAGTTGGAATAAATTACCATGTATTAATACCCGGTGACTATACTTGCCTATTTATTTTTTGAAATTTACAAAAGGTTTGATAGGATAGAGGGTTTCTCTTAAAGGCCAGATATTTAGACTTTTTTTGACTTTTTAAATACTACTATTTGTTAGAATGCTCAGTTTATAGGACAGAGTACCATAAAATCTGCCCCCTGTTTTTTTCTTCTATTTCTTTTGTTACTTAGAAGTGTAAATGTTTAACACAAAGATCAAGCATATGAAACCGACTAATCTTGATCTGCAAACAACGTTCGCCGACTGTTCCTTGCATTTTGGCGGCCCTCTTGAGGCCAGCATGTTCTTGTTACGAGCTGGTGAGAATTCACAGGTTCACGGGTTTGAAGAGGTCATACCGGGAGTGTGTTTTTTGGGGCTCGAAACAGTTTGGAAGAAGCCTCTGCGCTGGTAAAGAAGGGTGTGCTTAAGTCTCAAGATTTCAGATTCTTTGTTGGGTATGCAGGGTGGCAGCTAGACCAGTTAAGGGAAGAGATTGATTCGGATTATTGGTATGTTGCAGCATGTAGTTCAAACTTGATTTTTGGGGGTTCACAAAGCTCATCGTCCGAAGGCTTGTGGGAAGAGATTTTGCAGCCAATGGGTGGTCACTACTCAGAATTGAGCCGCAAGCCAAAGCAAGATATTTAGTTTTCTCTCTCAAAGAGTTCATCAAACAGTGGAGGATGATCAATTATGCTGTAACTGTTGAGGCAGCAAAATTGTACAGGTTGGCGACATCCATCGACTAAATAATTAGTAATCTCTTGTTTTTCTTGATTGGAAAACTTGCTATTTTTGCATGTCTGTAATTAAAAATGCTTCTAATTGTGGAAGTTGCGCTTTATAAGATTGAATTAGATACTCACCTCTTTTGTTGGAGTAAATTTTTATGTTATGTTCAGGGAATTAGGAAAGCACTGCTGTATGGTTTCACTGTGTGGTTTTAAAATGTGGTTAAGATTGGTTTTCGAAATGTAAACTGTGTATTGAAAATATAAAAACGGTACCAAAAGTATCACTGTGTATTTCTTGTTATGCGCTGGGCAGGTTTAGTGATTTCTTGTTAACCTTTATAGAAATAAGGATATAATTGGTAGAATTGTAAAGGCTATCACTTGCGTTGAATAAAAAATTATCTTATTTTACCACCTTTCTAGAAACATTAGCAGTTAAAATCAGTACATATGTAAAAATTGATTACTAAAATTAGAAATTTCATCCGCATTAATTAATTTAATTTATAAGTAACTAAAATCAACACGTTACATAGAACAATACTTTAAAAAATGATAATGACCAACGTTAGTCCACATTAATAATTAAATAAAAAAATGATCACACGCTGTGGTAATTTCTCATAGTTTATTATGATACTCAAAATTTTTTACTCCAAAACACAGAGTTGTAAACTTATTACGAGACGTCATTTTATTATGAAATCACATTTTTGGTTACTATGGTTCGAAAACACTTACCATGTGTTGTGAGCTTTTGGTTTTTGTTTCTGTCGATGAATTGCATAGTCCAAAACTTGAAGAATCAAGTTGGTTTTTTCAATTTCATGTTTTTGGATTACTTATTTGTTTCTCTAATGCAAAAAGTCAGCACTGGCCTACATTCGGAAGAAAATAACAAAGAGAATTAAAAGTGAAAAAATAGAAAATAACGATACAAGAATTTACGTGATTCAGTCAAAAAAAAATATTTTCACAAAATTACCTTCACAAATCTCTCAACTAATGCGTGAAACAAGAGAAAGAAAAATTAGTTTCTTAAAAGAAACTTGGGGCTTGTTCTTTTTGTTTATTTTTAAAAACGGTTTTGGTTTCAATAGTAAATTTAATATCACTCGCGTTGAATGTTGTTTCTTTTTAATACGAAGAAGTAATTTATGAGTTTTGTTTTTAATGGAATTCATTATTTTTAAAACATAAATGTGTGACTAAAATTTTTACAAATAAATAAATTCCCCAAATTCATTTATACGAAGATTTAATGTATTTCAAAAATGCCGTAAATTACTTCTTCTAAAATTTTGTTGAATTACAAATTAAAATTTCAATTATATAATTATGTTTTGCCTTTTTTTATTTTTTATAACAACTCAAAAACTATTTACGGCGGTTCGATTCAATTAAAATAATAATTTAATTTTTACAAAATTCGTTTACATATAAATATTTTTATTCATTTTAAAAATCATTGTAGTGGCATTAGTTTCTTAATGAAATTAATAAAAAAAGGAAAAAATTAATTATTCGTTGATTAAAGCCAAAAAAAAAAAGAAAAATTCAATTGAAAACGAATTCACGAAATTCGTTTTCAATTGAAAACGAATTCACGGAATTCGTTTTCAATTGAAAACGAATTCCGTGAATTCGTTTTCAATTGAATTTTTCTTTTTTTTTTTTTGGCTTGTTCGGTTGAAAACGAAGTTGGGAGATTCGTTTTCAACTGAAAACGAATCTCCCAAATTCGTTTTCAATAGTTCGGGAATTTCAATTTTTTTTCGCTTATTTTGGTAATTTTTCCCCCCAAAATGAATATTAAGGTAAAAAAATCCAATTTATTTATATTCACAATACAATTTTAATATCTTAAAATGCGAAATGAGATCGTTTGGGCCTTACACTTCTATCAATTAACTAACTATCGAGATGAACAAAAAATTAGAGGAATTATAATTTAGACTAAAGATATATATATATATATATATATATATAATGGTGAGATCCAAGTTATAAACTCATTGTGCATTTTGGCTAATTTTTCTTAACCGAAAGAAAAAGATATATATATATATATATATATATATATAATGGTGAGATCCAAGTTATAAACTCATTGTGCATTTTGGCTAATTTTTCTTAACCGAAAGAAAAGGAGAAGAACCAATGAATATTTGAGGGGTCTCATAATCTATGTACATTAATTCATCCAAAAAGTCATACAACTGTCAAACCCCTTCCCCTACAAATTTATTACCAAACTACCCACTAAAAAACAAAGGAAAAAACTGGAGAACAAAAGGGGTTGCCTTCCGAACGACCACCCCATGACTATACGTTTTGAACTTGGAACTATAGGCATGTTCTTTTCATTAAGTTTGAAATCAAGTTTGAAACTTAATTAAAAAATAATAATTTTATAATGTAAAAGTTATTGAAAATATAAAAAAGTATAAATAAATAATATAAAATTATATTAAAAATAATAAAAATTAATTATAAAATTATTTTTTTAAAATTAAGTTTCAAAACAAAGGAAAAAAACAGGCCTTTAGCTAGCTCAATAGAAAAGCATAATCTAGTACGATTCTGGGAGTTGGTACTGACACCAAGTACATTATCTCGAACAGCACCAAAGAGAGAGCGCATTAATACACAATTCCAAACCAAAAGTAAAAGACAAATGGACATCTACTAAATTTAAGCATCCATTTAATGCCCACCTAAAAATAAAGGACCAATTTAATGGAAAACCTCTCGAATACTAACATAGAGGTAATTGCAAATAACCTCTAAATACTAGGGGTGCTAATTTCTAACACGATACGAACTTAGGGTTGCGAAAATCGATATGTGAACTCACAAATTCAAATCGGACACAGAAAATTTATACTACAACACGAAAGTTAGGGTTGCGAAAGTCGACACGTGAACCAAGTAATCCGAACCGAACAGCGAACAAGGAAAATTTATACTATAACACGAAAACGAAATGTTAACGGTTTAAATGGGTCGACGCGAATAATTAAGCAGGTAAAGTTATGATTGAGGAGTGTTAGCATAGGAACCCACCAATCCGAATACAACACGAATTGCTACCGCCATAAGAATATGTAAAGACTACTAAATAAGATTCTACACAACAACATTTTGCTTTCAAGTTCAACTAACTGTCAAATAAAAAACAAAACCCCATCAAAATTCAAAACGATAGATCATTAGAGAATAGTGATCAACAAAGATTTTCATCAGAGGCCCATTTGCACAATAAGATCATGGAACAACGAAACTTACAAATGAAACCATCATTATCGATTTTAGGGAGACCAGCTAATGATAGCTGATGTTTTCATTAAATTGAAGTAACTAAAATGGGTAATAATGCATTTGGGCTTGATTACAATGGAGCCAAACAGTCTCAGTTTGCCTTTGTTCCTTCTTTCATCGTTAATTATCAAATTCGCTTGTTCTTACTTAATTGGATTAGTGAATGGTGAATGCAGGGTAAGCAAGAATTGAATACTGGCTCGGCTTTTTACTTTGTGAATTCAGCTGAAGGTCAGAGACTTCATGTCATCTCTGCAGCATCATAAATCTTGCACAAGTTTCTACCCTTTCAACGTTTCATATTGCACTAGTTGTTCACATCGAAGAAAGAAAGAAAGTTTTGGCAAAATTATGACACAGCAAAAAACATAATTCCATTCATACAACATGGTAAAGGTAAAAAACTACACACGAAATGAAAAACAACATTACAATCCTACCCACCCTTCCCAACACAAACGAAATAGTACTAAGAAAACTAAAAACGACAACATAACCCCACCCGAAACCCATCTTGCGAGTCTTTCTTCGCATTGAAACCGAAACCAACTAGGGTTTCTTTTAGTTGTCCTCCTGCGCCTCGTGAATTTCATTCAAAGTGCTTGAAAGCTCTTCAAATCTTTGACTTCTAAGGGATTTCGCCTCCTCTCTTTCCTTCATGCGCTTTGCCTCCTTTTCCTCCTTTCTTTTGGAGGTTTCATTTTTCTCCTTACGTTTCTCGTTTTGGTCCCACCCAATGAAGCCACCGGAACCATATACCTTTAAATTTCTTCTGACATGTTTAGTGGCAGCTTTGACACCCTCAACGGTGGTGTCGATGACTTTTCCCTTGTCCATTGCTGAGAAATGAAAACCGATGAAGAGAAAGAAGGCTTAGAAAAAGGTTAGGGTTTTAGAAAGTCCGTGATGATGGTTAAATAGTGGGAGGGATAGCGGTCCAAGAAGAAAAGAAACAAAAATTATTACTACGTTGCTGAGAAAAGAATCTGTATGAGAAAGATTGGGAAAGGAGGGAGAGGAGGAGTGTCTTTTTGTTTTTTCTTTGCATTTGGCTGTTTTTATTGGACGAAGTTCTAAGTACTTGCAGGGTTTTGAAAGTGCCATAAAACTTATAGCTTTTGAAAGGGATATCTTAGGCATTAATTACATCTCCCTGTTCCTCCGGCTTCTAAGCAAGGGGACGAGGATGCTACGGATTAAAGTTATTTAGAAGGATACTATATAAATATGTTATATTTGAATTTTGACGGGTTTACATGTTATTTAGATCGTGCCCCGAATAATATAAATACTTAAACAGGTAATATAATAGTTGAAAATATCGACACGTAATTTCACCAATTTGAACTCGACACTAGTAATTAATACTATAACAACATGACACAACGAACTCGAGATTTTCACAAATTAGATAGTTTGACACAAATAATTAAACGGATAAAAAATGATTGAAGGATATCAACTCAAACCCATAACTCGAACACAACATGAATCAAAGAGTATATATTGGCAAGAAAGTGGCACAAAGTTCGTACGGAAGGGGAATTCCATTTTCCTAGGCACAGACTAGGAAGGCAACCCTTTTTGTTACTCCAGTTTTTTTTTTTATTGTCCTGTGGGTATTTAATGAAATTATACCGCTTCAAAATTCCACACGTAATTAAATTAAATTGTTTACATTACATTTGTAAAAAATATAGTTAAATAGTAAAAAATTTATATTAAAAATGATTAAAATAATTATAATATATTAAATTTACTGTAAATATTAAAAATAAATTCATATTTTAATTAGATATATAAAAGATTTATTGATTAAAATTTAAAAATTATTTACAAATTTTAATTAGATATATTTACATTCTCAGTTAGTTCAAAAATAAAAAATTGGAGGCGAAAGAGATATGTGCAGGTAAGGGTGGCAATTCGTGTCGTGTCTAGGTTATCAGGTTCGGGTTGACCCCCTCAACTCTAAGTTTACCTGCTTAATTTTTCGTGTTATTCGTGTCGACCCATTTAATCCGCAAATATCTCGTGTTCGTGTTTCTGTATTATAACATAAATTTCTCGTGTTGAGTTCGAGTCAGTGAGTTCACGTGTCGACTTTTTTAACCCTAACATTACCCGTTTAATTAATCGTGTTATTCGGATTGACCCATATAACCTGCAAACTCGTTAAGACTTAACTCTAACCCGCTTATATTGTGTCGGGTACGTATCGTGTCAGAAATTGCTAGCCATATGTGCAGGTAGGGGTGGCAATTTATAAAATGGTACGAACCTAACACGCATTTAGAATGTCAGACAGGTTCGAACAAAAATTGGGTCAAGTTCAATATGAACACGAAGGACCAGTCAGTAAATGGGTCAGGTTCGGGTCAACCCGTGAATAACCCGCATAACTCATTTAAGTTTGAAACCAGTAAATATATTTGTAAATATGACTAAGTGTTGGGGATATTATCGACATTATGCATCATTTATGGTACTCCTTCCGTTCCATTAGAATGGTCCATATTTACTTAGGTACAACCTATTATGGATGTCAACGTACAGTATCTAAAATACTTAATTTGTCACAATTTATTCCATTTATATCCTTACTTAAAAAGTAAGGATTAATTGTAGACCACACATAATTATATTAGTAAGGGTAGGAGGTGTAAAAAAATTAAAAGTGAAATCTTCTAATAGAACAAAAAATATTTTTCAAACTGGACCCTTCTAATGGAACGGAGAAAGTACATCATATAAAAGCTAAAATACCCTAACCCGTGCACTCGAACCCACGAACACGGACCTAACCCTATTGCCACCCCCTAATTTACCATATGTGATATACTTATTAATGTCAATATAATTATTTTTACAAGGATAAATGTACTATTTGAGTTATATTTGGATCGAATTCAAGTTCAAATGTTGAACTTTAAAATAAACAGGTCAATTCGAGTCAAAATAAGGTTGACATGACACGACAAAAAAATAAATGGCTTAAGCACGATACGACCCGAAAATAAACAGGTTCGGTTAGGGTTGAGGTATCCCAACATGCCAACCTAAACACGCTAACTCATGTATACTGGTACATTATAGGGTTGAGCTATAATAAATGCAATTTTTAAAATTAATATGCACAAAAGAAAAACTAGTTTTTAAACTTTTTCTTTACATAACAAAAGAATATATATATATATATATATATATATATATTTACTTCAACACTGTTGCGAATGAGATCTTATATGAGAACTGCATATTTTGTGTCAGGAACTTGAGAATTTATCCACCTCAAGAGCTACATCACGAGGGGAAGAGTCCAAAGTTTCTTTTATAAGTTTCATACTTCATGTGGGATACTGGAAATCATGACATTTTTATTACGGTTAATTATGAGTCAAGTAGGAAGAACCCACTTTAAGCCCCATTGGGTTAAGTGTTAACAAAATTGGATGGTCTAATGGCCCACAGAGAATACTTGGGCCTTCAAGTGGCCCAAATATTAAAAATATAAATAGTGAGATTATTACTAATTACTTCAAAGCTCATTTACCAACAAAAATGTCACATAAATTAGTTTTGTAGTGGGTACTTTCTAAATTTATGACAAAAATGTAGGCCCATCAAAGTTTCTCCTCTTTTTTTTTTTTTCTCACAAAACTATAAATCCCTATTTCGAAATTAACTTTGTTTCTTGTAATTAACTTTGTTGGTTATAACATGTTCCAAACAATTATTCCAATATAAATTAGTAAATGAATCCTACAGTTTGAACTAATTATAAAATTGGAGAGGCGAATTTTATTTGTTATATTAATTAATAATTATCAACACACTTCTCTTTTCCGGCCAAGTTCAAAAATTGTGAACAAGTTTTTTCTTTTTTACACTAGGAGCACTCATTTTTTTATCAAAGCTTCACTAAAATTAAAAATCCCCCATTACAAGATCAACGAACACAGAAAACAGGAAAATTAACAAAAACAGAAATTAAAACTCCTCCATTACAAGAAGAACTAACACAGAAAAAGAAAAAGGGAAAATCATACAAAAAGGAACTAATAACAAACACAGAAAAAGAAAAACGACCAGAGAACTAGCTATACCACCCAACCCAATCCAAGCCCAAACATGAGCTACAAGAACACAGGACTGGAGGAGTTGTGGCCGGATTAGTCTTGAGGGGGGGGGGGGGGGGGGGGGGGGGGGGGGGGTCGCAGCCGGAGCAGAAGTCGCAGCCGGAGTATCTGGCTTCAGTGTTGCGTATCTCTTTACTTGAGCAAGGATTTCATCAAATCTCTTCTCTTCATCATAGCTGCCTTTTTTCTTTTTGTTGGTCTTGTTTCTCCCCAATTCTCTCTTTGTTTATCAACTTCCACCTGATTAGGAAGGTTTCTTGAAAAACCTTCCTAATCAGGTGGATGTTGATAAACAAAGAGAGAATTGGGGAGAAACAAGGCCAACATAAAGAAAAAAGCAGGAGAAGAGATTAAATGAAATCTCTTGCTCAAAGAAGATACGCGACACTAAACGGTACAAGCTAGAAACTGACTGTTAGGAGAGAAAGCAATATGAAAGAAGTGAAGGTGAAGAAGAAGATAATGTGATAATGTGGTAGCTGGTAGGGGAGAAGTGAAGGGGGTTATATAGAGGGAAAGGGAAGAAAGGGAAAATTTTGGGTGAAAACAGAGAACTGTTCAACACACACAATGCAGTATTGGTGAGATGGTGCAAACATGCAATAAAAAAAGAAAGAAAGTGTCAGTGGAAACAGCTGAGAGCTATATTTGTTCATCTAACTTTATTACTCTCATAAAACAAAACACATAAAAATACCTAGTTGAAGACATAATCTCAATTAAGGTCATGCAATTGATCATTGATGCAAATATATTCATGCAAACATAAATCAATCAGTTATAGGTTACCGTGAATCCGCACAGACATAACCCAATCTCCCCTTACTTTATTGACAATTACCGTGAATCCGCACAAACATAATTGCTACTCTAATTAACAAGGAACAGGCCGTAAGGCATCGACACCTATTAACCAAGTTAACAGCCTTAAGATTTAGGGAAACACGATTTTAGTTATTCCTACCCGCGTCACCAGTTCAGAATTACTAACCCTTAACCCTGCATTACCTGAAGGTAATTTTACCACTAATTAACATGTCCACTAAATGACATGAAGTAGTGAGACAGATTAATTGGTTCTACCCGAATTTAAACAAGTTGCGCAGGCTTATATAAATTCAAGTAATAAAAGTTATAAACCCAGAGTAAAAAGGAATTCATGCATGCATTACATGAAAAACGATTAGATCTCACAATTGTAAGAACAACATTGATCAATCTTCAACTAGAAAATAAAATAAAACAATAGAAACTAAATTAAAGAAAATAAAGAAAAGGAAAGAAATAAATATTGATTAAAGAGGGAGAAGGTAGAGAGCCGAAGCTCTCTACTGTGAAGGCGTGAAAATTACAGTACAAAACATCCCTTTATATAAGGGAATTATCCTACTAATTTCCTAATAAGAAAAGGAAATAACTAATTAACTTATACCAAAAGAAAACTACTAGAATCAAACTAGGAAGAGGTTTCCTTAAAAGCCACAGGCGGCTAGAAAAGGAATAGGGACGTAGCCCTACGTTCAAGCAAATCAATGTACATGCAACTTGGAATTGGAATCCAATTAGCTTGCTGCTCACTCAAGTTAATCAATCGTACATGCAAATTGGAATTGGAATCCAATTAGCTTGCTGCTCACTCAAGTTAATCAATAGTACATGCAACTTGGAATTGGAATCCAATTAGCTTGCTGCTCACTCAAGTTACACGCATGCATTCAATCTTGAACTTGGATTGGATTTTTGACTTCAATTAATTCATTAACTTGGCCCATAAAGAATTAGCTTTCAGCCCAACAAAGTAGAGTTCAGCCCAAGTAGCAATTACCAGGTCCGCTTGGTCCTTCTCTAGCCCAACTCATATGCAGCTTTATGGCATTCCGCTATTATTTGCTCGGCTGCTATTCACTGGCTTCCGTTTGAACAAATGTACCCTTATTTCTGCTCTTTTAGACACTATTCTCCCTTTTTACCTTGCTTCTTAAAACCTGTGCTTAACATAGAAAGACACTCCAAAAACCCGTGAAAACTACCAATAAAGCTCTAAAATAACCGTACTAAAAGGTGTCGATCAATCTTTCACAATCCAGTAATTATTGCCCATGATCATGGAAACATGAAATAAAAGAAAGAAACAAAAGTGTTGACAAAACAAAAAAATTATTTGTTCAAACTTTCACAATGCACCAGTTGATGTCTTGATGAGATGATGCAAAAAAGAAACACAAAGTAGAAAATAGAATTTCATTCAAACAAAATCTTATCCACCCCGAACCACAGATACCAACTACAAATAAACCAAAATAGAATCTCGCCCTACTAGGTTACCTGCCTTTGCCCACCTTTCATTGAAGAAAAGCAGAAAAGAAAAGAAAGAAAAATATGTTAGACGATGATATTACACAAAGATAGTAAGTTGGAAAGGAAAGCAAATTTGGCAGAAAAAGGAAAAAAAAAATTTGTACCAGAAATATTTGCGAAAGGAGAGAGAGAGGAGGAGCCTTTCTCGAATTTTGTTTTTGTCCTTATCCTGCAGTGGGGTAGTTTGGTAATAGAATTATAGGGGAAGGGTTATTAGTTATTACATATCTACATTGCAAATGAATTAGAAGTTCAAGGGATTAATTACAAATATTGAAATTTTAAGGGGTAATTTAAAATTGAAGTAAAAGTTTGAGAAGTTTTTTTTTTGGCAACTACTCATATTGAATTGATTTTTTACGTGCAGGGATTCCCAATTTACTATTCCAAAGTTCCTTATAGATTCCACGTAGATCAATCTTGACACATCATTTCGTTATTTTATTTTTACACTATAAATTTCAATATAATTTTAATGTTTATCTATCCAGATTTATTACAATTTTAATTTTACACGTACCTAAAATTAAAAGTTACAATTCAAACAAATTTCATCAACAAATCATTGCTAACGGCTGAATATATGCATTTTTATTTGAAAAGTAGATTATATCTCATCCGTACAGTATCTTTATTTTACTTTATGAATTACTTCATCTGTTTCATTAAAATAATTTATTTTATTATTTATTTTAATTCAAAAAATAGAATATTTTAATGGAAGAAATATCATTTATGTCATATATTTATACATCAGATGTAAGACTGGCAATTTCTGACATGACACAAAAATACGACACGATATGAGTGGGTTAGGGTTAAGCCTTAACGGGTAATTTGGGTTGACCCGAATAACACGAATAATTAAACAGGTAAGGTTAGAGTTACCAACCGAATCAGACAAGAGAATTTTATACTATAACACGAACACGAAATGTTCGCAGGTCAAATGGGTCAGCCTGAATAATTATACGGGTAAAATTAGGGTTGAGGGATGTCATCACGGGAACCCGTCAACCCAAACTCGATAACTTAGATACGACACGAATTGTCACCCCTCATCAGATGTATATTACTAGGTTTTTTACTTTTTCTTAATCACTTCCTACCCGTCAGATATGTATAGTTCTTTAATATGTGCTATTTTTTTCATAGAGCTCAATTCAATTAAGAGTTTGAATTCAAATTACCAAATGATATACATAGTTTTTTAAAGAAAATTATGAATTATCATTTAAGGCATGTAGTTTCTTTTAGGCTCTCTCCTCATTACAGAAGAATAATTCTTTCTTTCTTTTTTCAAAAAAATCGATTGTGGGGATTGCGATTAAAGAGCCCATGCTTGTACTGTTGATTTTTATATTGTTTTTGTGGCTCATAAGTTTTAATACATTTTTTTTTCAATTCAATCACATCTATTTTAAAATATATATTGTTTACATCTAAAAATTATTTGCTAATAACATGTTTCCTTATATTTTAAATATATCTTTTACATTTAAAACTATTTACTAAAAACATTATTACTTTATATGGGCCAAAGGTGTGCCAAAGGTGTGATGAGAAGAAACTAGTACTCCTTCCGTCCCTCTCAAAGTGGACTTTTAAATATATTTTTTACATTTAAAACTATTCACTAAAAACATTATTACTTTATATGGGCCAAAGGTGTGGTGAGAAAAAACTAGTACTCCCTCTGTCCCATTCAAATAGTCCACTTTGAAATATGTACAACATTTAAAATAAGTAATTTATCACCATATTTTTCATTTATACATTTACTTCTAAAGTGGAGCACACCTCGTTATATTAATAAGGTTATGTGATGTAAATAAATTCAAAATAGACTTTTTAAATGAGACAAAATTTTTTTTTCTAAAAGTTGACTCTTAGAGTGAGACGGAGAGAGTACTATTTATAATCAAACCTTACTGGCACTTTTTTTAATTTTAAAAGTAAGCCTTGTGTGCTCTAATTCGACCCAATTGTGTCATCGGCCCAATTCTGTCATTTCATCAAATTTGGCTTTACTTAAGGCCTTAGCCCAAATGTTTAAATTAGTGATTTTTCACAACACAACACATTAGGCAATTGCCAATTTTGCATAATAAAATAAAATAAATTTCTTGTTTGGTTTATTCTCTTGTTTTTTGAAATAAATATAAATAATTTAGAACTAATCAGGAGGCAAATAATTTATAATTAATGAGTAATGCCTATGAATTACACTATAGTACACAGAAACTCCCAACAAAAAAAAACACACTTTACCTAGAAATTAAAAAGTTTACTCAAAACAAGAAAAATCACCCAGAAAAGAAAAAGCAACCATATGGGGGATCACAATCACATTTAGGATTAAAAATCAAAATGAATTTGAAAGCTTTTATAAAATAGAAAGGTAAGGGAATGAACAAGAACAATACTGCAGCTAGGGTTGAAAACGAACACGAACGTTCATAAATGTTGAAAAATATTATTTAAACTAAACTTGTATTAATTAGGCAATTATAATTGTAGTAGGATTTATTATTTGTCTATTTCTTATTTGGTTTAGTGTTTGTATTTGGTAACCTAGTTATTTTAGTAAATAGTTCTGAATCAAATTTATGGTAGGATTCAGGGATAGTTTAGTCTATAAATAGAGGCATTGGGTGATGATTGTAATCACAGAGAATTACAAAGATAGATACAAAGATACAAGAGAAACTGAATATCCTTTTGCTTGTTTCTCGACCAAGCTTCGGCTTTGGTGTGCCACACAGATTGTGTGCTTGCGGATTTGTTTATTGTTCGTTATTACAAAGAAGTTTTATTTCGCTGTGCGTAAATCTCTTTAATATTATTTTAGATATATGTTATTTTTATATCCTACAAGTGGTATCAGAGCCAGATTAAAAAGAAGGGCCATGGAAAATCAGGTTCAGTAAAAGATCGTACGTCGCTGCGTTCAGGGCGTCGACAGAGAAAATTACAAAGAAATCAGAAAAGCCTTGAGGCTGATTTTGGGGGGCGTTTGCGGTTTGCATCGGTTTATTGCTTTGCTTGAGCTTTATTAATTAAGCTTTGTTCTTTAATCGTAATTTGTGCGGAGTTTGTTCTCGGTGCAGTGCAGCATCTATTTGATTTGATTAATTAATTTAATCAAATTTTTTAAGCTCCTCGATCGACGTGAGGTGATCTAATCAGTTGAGTTTTGATCTTCGGCAATCAGTGTTAGTTTGCAAATTAATTGATTGCAGTGTTATTTCATTGGTTTGTTTGTGGGTTAATTTTATTTTGGGTCATACATCTGGTATCAGAGACTTGGAATCTACATCAATAATAGCATGAGTTAAAAATTTTGAGTTATTAGAGTAGTTAAAGATGTCTTCTTTACCTATCCATCAGAAGTGTCATGTTTTTGTCTTTGATAGCAAAAAGAATTATGAACTCTGGAGTCAACAGATGAAAGATTTTTTTAGAAGTATTGAAATATGGCACATGATTGAGTCGGGATTTGACTCAGAGTTTGCAGAAAGCAAAGAATCAAAGATAAATCAATATCAGTATCAATTGGCTTTGTATTATTTAAGAACAAATGTTGAATTAGACGTATGCAGAAAATTCATGGATGCAAAGACAGCCAAGGAATTCTGGAAAAATTTGAAAGATTCCAATCTAGGAAACAGTGACGTCATTCAAAGAGTCAAATTGCAGGAGTTAAGGAGACAATTCGAGTTGGCAGAGATGAAGCATGATGAAAAGGTGCAAGAATACATGGTTAGGGTAAAATCCATAGTTGATCAGATGAAGATCAACGGTGATAAAGTGACGGACGAGCAGATGGTGTCTAAATTTCTTCGGACGTTGACTTGGAAATTTTACAAAAAGAAGTTAGTTTTAGAAGCCACTAAGGATTTTTCTATGTTTGGTTACAATGACTTGGAATGTGAACTGGTGACTTACGATATGTCTTTTACCCAACAAATTATAAATTACAAAAGAGAGTGTTGGTCTAAACATTTTGAAGACATAGAAGAGCATGCCATTGTTGTTGATAATTTTTATGATGTTCAAGCTGAAGCCTTCGTGTTAATGAATGAGGAGTCTGATGAAGCATTGCTTGAAGTTGATGGTGAAAGTTTGGAGAATGGATCTTCCAGCGACAATACAGAGAGCCAAAATATCATTGAGCAAGAATTTGTCGAGGATGAAGATATTGAAAGTGTTGATTTGGTCAAAGAAGAAGAAGAAATTGTACTTATCTCAGAACAAGAGGGAGATATTGAAATTGATGATCACGTAGATAAAAGTGATCATGGGAGTGTTGAAAACTCTGTTAAACTGGGGCAGATCAACTGCAGTGAAGTCGTTTTCTTATTTGGGGGAGTGTTTGACCAGGTTAAAAATGTGATAGTGGAGCCTTGGGTTTGCAAGGACATTATTATATCTAAAGGCATTGATAAGATTAGCAATGTCGATGGAAAGCTCTGTTTTGAAAATGAATGGGTAGATATCAGTGAGTTCTTTGACCAGTCTGAGAAATTTGATAAGGCTTTATCAAAATACAAGTTTGTGTCCACATCTTATTTAAAGGTGATGTCTCGAGTTTGCGAGGATGTTTTTGGCATTTGCAAGGTTGATTGCAAGGTTGATGAGGAGATGAACTCGGATGAGGAAGAATGGGTGGATATGAAGAAGTTCTTTGATAAAGATGAATTTCCACAGAAGATTCATAAAACATATAAAGGTGTCTCTATGAGGAGTTTGAAAGTAGAGCTGAAAAACTACTACAAGTTTTGATTCAAGTTTGGTTTAAGGGAGTCTATATTGAAAAATATTATTTAAACCAAACTTGAATTAATTAGGTAATTATAATTGTAGTAGGATTTATTATTTGTCTTGATTTAGTGTTTGTTTTTGGTAACCTAGTTGTTTTAGGAAATAGTTCTGAATCAGATTTATGGTAGAATTCAGGGATAATTTAGCCTATAAATAGAGGCATTGGGTGATGATTGTAATCACAGAGAATTATAGAGATAGATACAAAGATACAGGAGAAACTGAATATCCTTCCGCTTGTTCTTGACAAAGCTTCGGCTTCGGTGCGCCACACAGATTGTGTGCGTGTGAGTTTGTTTATTGTTTGTTATTACAAAAAAAAGTTTTATTCCGCTGTGCGTTAATTTCTTTAATATTATTTTTATATCCTACAATAAATAAGCTCGAGCTCGACTGGATAAAAACGTTTACGAACATGATTTTTAGGCTCGATAATAAACGAATAAGAACACGAACAAGGTGTTGAAAGCTCGTTAATATTCGTGAACATGCTCGACTAAAATATTAATTATATAATATAAATAAAATAAGTATATACAATATTAAAATTTTAAATAATACAAATAATTGAATCTTTATATATATTTATACGTACATAGATATCAATACATGAGTTTAAATTAAATTTTGATTTTTATGTAAGTTGATATAGTATATTAAAGCAACTAAACATTACAATTTTTTGTTAGTTAATGCGAGATAGAACGCACACGAATGTTCACGAACAAGCTCGGCTCGATTAATAAATAAACGAACACGAACAATATTTTAGGCTCAATAAATAAATGAACTATAAATGAAAACGTCAAAACTCTGCTCGACTCGGCTCGTTATCACCCCTAACTGCAGCAGCTATAAAATAAATAAAATGTT
This sequence comes from Leptodermis oblonga, assembly GCA_016801395.1. Lineage (NCBI taxonomy): Eukaryota > Viridiplantae > Streptophyta > Magnoliopsida > Gentianales > Rubiaceae > Leptodermis > Leptodermis oblonga. The sequence goes on from VMRK01000058.1 coordinate 28,120, forward strand.
CATAAACTACCACAAATACTCATACAACATTATAACATATATTAAACTTTTAATATCCGAAGTTAACCTAAATACAGATAGAATTCGAATCTCCTTTGAATTCGAAAGTTAATCAGAAGATCGCGTAGATCAAAATCGAAACATATAAATCGAGATCTACTTTAATTGGAACATAAATGCCTATAATCTATTTGACCTGCCTCCTATCGTCATTGGCACCGACAACACGATCGCGTTTGAGCCTTTGCTGGTTCGTGAGTTCAACTTTCCTCCATTTCTTCTTCCCTTCCTCAGTGAAGGCATAGCTTCTGATGAAGAATGGTACCACAAACGCGATCGTCAAGAGTTCAAAAAAATAGAAAACTCTATCAATAGCATACCTGACTTCCTGAGGAACCTTCGTCGTATTTAAACTTGAGTTCGATATTCAGTGTCGGGTTGAGCCCAAATATTTAGACTCGAGCTTGACTCATCAAAATTATAATTGGCTCGAGCCTGACTGGTTTTTATCAAAGGCAACTCGATTATACCCCAATTCGAGTTCAGCTCGGCTAGTTTACAGCCCTAGTTAACATCCTTTAACCCTTTTTTTTATCAGTTGAATTATTTGTGTCAAACACTTTAGTTTGCGAACATTTCGAGTTCGTGTTGTGTTGTAGTAGACCCAAATAACCTACAAGCCCTTCAAACTCAACCCTTAAAACATTTGTTTAGTGTTGGGTTCATATCCTGTTTTCGTTTCATTTTGTATCATATAAGAAATTGACAGCGATAATTGTGGATAAGATTCTAGGCTATGTTGTTTTCTTTTTTGTTTGAATGAAATTGAAATTTGTACTTTGTGTTTAGATGATATCAGTAACTACTGCATTGTGAAAGTTGAACAATAGTTTCTGTTTTGCCAACACTTTCTTTCTTTATTTCATGATCTAAGCAATTATTGCATTTGTGAAAGTTGAACAATATAGGTCTCTGTTTTGCCGACACTTTCTTTCTTTGTTTCATGATCTTAGCAATTACTGCATTTGTGAAAATTGAATAATATAGGTCTCTGTTTAGGCTCGAGCCCGGCTCATCAAAATTATTATAGGCTCGACCTCGGCTCGTCAAAATTATAATAGGCTCAACTCTGGTTTTATGAAGTCAACTCAACCTAGTTGACATCCTTCAACCTTTTTTTTCTCCTCAGATTCTCTCTCAGTTTATCAAGAGATATCTCGTTAAGAATCCTCCAATGACCTTGCCTACTCCCTGGCTAGAAGTTTGTGGAATGTTTTTTAAGAAACTCATTTTTTTTTATTATAATAGCCTAATAGTATTTCAACTAATTCCCATTTTCTTTTCAGTATTACAATTCTGCCCCATAATCATGACAGAGAGCTGCATATTTTGATCACTTTCAGCCCCATTGGGTTAAGTGCTAACAAAATTTGATGGTCTAATGGCCCACAAAGAATATATACTTAGGCCTTCAAGTGGCCCAAAGTATTAAAAATATAAATAGTGAGATTATTACTATTTACTCCAAAGCCCATTTACCAACAAAAATGTCATATAAATTAGTTTTGTAGTGGGTACTTTCTAAATTTATGACAAAAACGTAGGCCCATTAAAGTTTCTCTCTTCTTTTTTTTCACAAAACTATAAATTCCTATTTTGAAATTAACTTTGTTGGTTATATCATGTCCCAAACAATTATTCCAATATAAAATAGTAAATTATTAAAATGAATCTTACAGTTTGAACAAATTATCAAATTGGAGTGGCGAATTTGAATGGCTATATTAATTATTATTTATCAACACACTTTTCTTTTCTGGCCAAGTTCAAAAATTGTGACAAACCGTGTAATGTAAAGAAGGTTTTTCTTTTTTTTTTTGACAAGCAGCACGCATTTCTTATCAAAGCTTTATTAAAATTAAAACTCCTCTATTACAAGAACAACGAACACCAAAAAAGGAAAAATATACGAAAATTAACTAACAAACACAGATAGAAAGAAAATCGACTGGAGAATTAGCCACCACCACCCCACCCAAACCCAAACATGACTGCCTTAGTTCAGAGGAGTTGTAGCTGTATTATTTTGGAGGTAGGGTTGTAGTTGGAGTCGGGGTCGGAGGCGGAGTATCTGGCTTGTTCCGTTCAGCGTCGCGTATCTCTGTCACTTGAGCAAGGATTTCATCAATTATCTTCTCTTCCGCCATAGAAGCCTTTTTCTTTATGTTGGCCTTGTTTCTCCCCAGATTCTCTCCCTGCTTATCAATAGAGACCTCGTTAGGAATCTCTTCAATGACCTTGCCTACTCCCTTGATCAAATTTTGTGGAATGTTTTTTAAGAAACTCATTTTTTTAGGAGAGAAAGCAATATTAAAGAAGGGAAGAGTAAGAAGAGTGAGGAGTCTGAGAGGGCTCAGATAATGTGGTAGCTGGTAGGGTGAAGTGAGGGGTTATATAAAGGGAAAGAGGTGACACTCGATGCAGTACTGCTGAGATTGTGCAAACATGCAATAAAGAAATAAAGAAACGAGTCGTAGCCAGATTAGTTTGGAGACAGGGTCAGAGGTGAAGTATCTAGCTTGTATCGTTTAGTGTTGCCCCGAGCCCAAATATTTAGGCTCGAGCCCAACTTGCCAAAATTATAAACACATGGATGGAGAAGTCGTAGCCAGATTAGTTTGAAAGGGGGGGTCAGAGGCGTAGTATCTAGCTTGTACCATTCAGTGTCACACCGAGCCCAAATATTTAGGCTCGAGAGCCCAGCTCGTCAAAATTATTATAGGCTCGAGTTCGGCTTGTAAAAATTATAATAGGCTCGACCCTGCCTGGTTTTTATCAAGCCAACTCGATTAAACTCTAATTCGGGTTCAACTCAGCTCGTTTACAGCCTTAGTTGACTTCCTTCAACCCTTTTTTCTCCTCAGATTCTCTCTCTGTTTATCAAGAGAGACCTTGTTAGAAATTCCTCCAATTACCTTGCCTACTCCCTGGATCAAAGTTTGTGGAGTGTGTTTTAAGAAACTCTTCTTTTTAGGAGCAAAAGCAATATGAAAGAAGGGTAGAGTAAGAAGAGTGAGGAGTCTGAGAGGGCTCACATAATGTGTGGTAGCTAGTAGAGGTGAAGTGAGGGGTTATATAGAGGGAAATAGGTGACCCTCAATGCAGTATTGTTGAGATTGTGCAAACATGCAATAAAGAAAGAAAGAAACTGTGGGCTAACAAAGAGCTATATTTGTACAAGTTTCAGAATGCCAGTAGTTGCTGCGATAATGCAAAAATGAAATAAAGAAACAAACAAAGTGTTGGCAATATAGAGAAAACAGAAAGCCATATTAATGGTTCAACTTTCACAATCCAGTAATTGCTGCGATCATACAAACATGAAATAAAGAAAGAAACAAAGTGTTGACAAAACAGATATCTTATTTGTTCATGCAGTAGTTGCTAAGATCATGATCATGCAAACACAAAATAGAAAATATAATTATGAATTAAACAAAAAGAAAAACAACATTGCCTAAAATATTATCCATCCTAACCACAGAACAAAAAGAAACTAACCCACTCTTCCCAACTACAAATAAACCAGAACATAATCTCACATTTGCCCACCTTTCATTCAAAAAGCTTGAAGCAAAGCAGAAAAGACAAAAAAAATATGTTGACGATTATATTGCACAAAGATAGTACGGTGTAAAAGTAGAAAGGCAGCGGCGAACGCAGAACAAAATATATAAGGGGGTAACGTTAGTGCTGAAAAAATTTCCATAATAGATGAGAAGGGGTGAGTTTAATGTAAGAAATTTTTTTCAATATCATTATGAGATACATAACTAATAACGTATGAAATTAACCATAACAATATATTTAAAAGAATTTTTTTATAAAAAAATATTTATTCTTGAACAAGCAGGGAAAATCATACGAAAAATAACTAACAAACACGGAAATTAAAACTCCTCTATTACAAGAGCAACGAACACAGAAAAAGTGAAAATCATACGAAAAGAAACTAACAAACACAGAAATTAAAAGTCCTTCATTACAAGAACAACGAACACAGAAAAAAGGAAGATCAAACGAAAATGAACTAACAAACACAGATAAAAAGAATACCGACCAGAGAACTAGTACTACCACCCCATCCAAACCCAAATATGATCTACAAGAACACATGGTTGGAGGAGTCGCAGCTAGATTAGTTTGGAGGCGGGGTCGGAGATGGAGTATCTGGCTTGTACCATTCAGTTTCTCGCCGAGCCCAAATATTTAGGCTCGAGCTCGGCTCGTCAAAATTATAATAGGCTGGAGCATAAATATTTAGGCTCGAGCCTGACTTTTTATTGAAGCCAACTCGATTAGACCCCAATTTGTGTTCGGCTTGGTTCGTTTACAACCCTAGTTGACATCCTTCAACTCTTTTTTTATTCGTTTAATTATTTGTGTCAAACAATTTAATTTGGGAATATTTCAAGTTCGTGTTGTATTGTAATAAACCCAAATAACCTGCAAACCCTTCAAAACTCAACCCTTAAACCATTTGTATAGTGTTGGGCTCATATCCTGTTTTCGTTTCATTCTGTGTCGTATAAGAAATTGATAGCCATAATTGTGGATAAGATTTTAGGCTATGTTGTTTTCCTTTTTGTTTGAATGAAATTGAAATTTGTACTTTGTGTTTGCATGATATCAGTAACTACTGCAGTGTGAAAGTTGAACAATATAGATCTCTATTTGGCCAACACTTTGTTTCTTTATTTCATGATCTAAGCAATTACTGCACTTGTGAAAGTTGAACAATATAGGTCTCTGTTTTGCCAACACTTTCCTTCTTTATTTCACGATCTTAGCAATTACTGCATTTGTAAAAATTGAACAATATAGGTCTCTATTTTTAAATTTTCTTGTACGATATTTTCCTTTTTCTTTTTTTTTTCCACATTCAAGGGCATGTAATTTTTTGTGCACTTTCAAGTCTGATGCCACCCTTTTTCCTCTATTAAACATTAACCCCTCCAACTCCTCACTTCACCCCCTACCACATTATCTAACCCTCTACGACTCCTCATTTTACCCCTACCACATTATCTTCTTCCCCTTCACTTTCTTCCCTGAAATGAGTTTCCTCAAAAATATTTCACAAACTTTGATTCAGGGCGCATGCAAGGTTATTGGAGGGGGTTCCGAATGAGGTCGATCTTGATAAACAAAGAGATAACCAGGGGAGAAACATGGCTGAAAGAAAGAAAAAGGCAGCTATGGCGGAAGAAAAAAGATTTGATCAAATCATGCCTCAAGTGAAGGACATCCACTATACTGAACGGTATCTAGCTCCGACTCCGACTCCACCCCCGCCTTCAAACTAATCCGAATATGACTCCTTCGAGTAAGGCAGCCATGTGTTCTTGTAGCCGTGTAGGTCATGTTTTTGTTGGGTTTGGGTGGGGTGGTAGTGCCTAATCTTCTAGTTGGTTGGCCTTTTAGTTCCTTTGCCTTTTTAATTATGTTTTTCAATATTCCGTGTTTATTCTTGTAATGAAATTTCAATTTTAGTGGAGCTTTGATAAAAAAATGCATGCAAACTTCTTTACGTTGCCTGTCACAATTTTTGAACACCAAACTGTAAGATTCATTCAATAATTTACTATTTTATATTGGAATAATTGTTTGTGTTAGGAAACCCCCCCCCCCCCCCCCCCCCCCCCCCCCCCCCCCCCCCCCTTCAGGATATCTGAAACAGTTGTTGGAAAAAATATCTCAACAAGAAGACTGCAGCGGAAATGAAAACAGAAAAAAATACAACAATTTAACGTGGTTAATCCACGGGAATATGCATTATTCCAATAGAACAGAGAATTTATAGAATATAAGAGTTAACCTCTTTGCCATCAGTTCTATTCTACCATTCATCTCTATAGTTCTCTCTAGCACACTCTCTGTCTAGAATTAGAAATGTCTACTGCTCTCTATGTTGCTACTATAGTCTATTACAAACAACGTCTATTTATAATAAAATTAGGAAAACTCTGTTGGGCTTAGTTTTTTAATTTATTCAGAATTAGAAAAGTTTGACGCAATACTAATTGTATTAGGATTTTGAGAAGATACCACAACAAATGCTCTATCGACTCAAAGTCCTATGTACAATAATATCATCATAAAATGAGACTTGTTTCTTCTTCTTCGGCTTCAACTCCTCATTTTGAATGTCAAACTAAGCACAAGACCCATTTTTCGATTCACCAACATAAAAGATGTGATGATTACTCCCCGTTCATTGTAGCATCAACTCATCTCCTATGAATTGTTTGCAGAAATCTCCATTGCCAGTGAATTTGTACTCACGAGAATATAACTCACCCAATTAAATTTTGTTATTAGCACAAGTAGGCATATATTTCACATCAGTCAATTTTCTCACAGCACCATAGTGATTCTTGAGAAGTGTGGTACCAATACCCTCAATCTTTATATTCTGACAATTTCCCACAACGTTGTGTCCAAAATCTCCATCAACCTGCAAAGTAATAAAATAAGATCTATCTCTATATATGTGCAAAGGCTGTACAATCAATCACCCAACTTGAATTGCTTGACTCAGTATCCTTCATCTTCAATATATCATCATCATCATGCACAACATTTGTGCTTGCGGAGTCGTCTATCTTCTCTTTGCCATTCTCTTCATCTCTTTTAAACTCTTTAAGTCCTCATTTATAATAGGGCAAGTTTATTGGAAGTGACCCTTCTCCCCACAGTAATAACACTCTAAATTACTGTAGTATCTCGGCTGAGATCTTCCATGAATGTCAGTCTTCCCTCGAGAACGACTCCTCCCTCGATTCAAACACTCTGCAACAGCTAGTGTTTCCTCTCCTCTATGCATTATCTATTTCCCCATTATCTTCTCATTTTCTGCCAGCTGTGTAACCACATCATCAAGTGTTAAGCTTATCTTCCCAACAAGCATTGTTTGCACAACCGGTATATAAGATAATGGCAAACAAGACAGCAACAACAAAGCCTGCTCTTCATCTTTGACTTCCTTTCCCGTATTTAGAAGTTGGCATACTAGCTGATTGAACACAATTTCATGATCATGAAAATTATGTCCTTCAGTCATCTTCAAAGTGTAAAGGTCCATTTTCATGCACAACCTATTTGTTAGTGACTTCGACGCATATATGCGCTCCAACTTGTCCAAGATCCCTTTTTGTGTCTTTTGCTTCAGAATATTGTATTTAATTTCTGGAGCAAGTGCAGGTCGAATCGTACTAACTGCTTGCTTCTTCATCGTATTCCAATTTCTATCATTCATCCCTTAGAACTTCTTATTTTCAAGTGTTTGATCAAGATTATCCCGCACAAGTAAATATTGAATCATATAATGCCACATCGTAAAATCCATCTTCCCATCGAAGAGTGGAGTCACAAACTTCTTTCCTAACATCTTTAAAATTGATCCAAAAAATCTTAAATCACTTGAATCAAAATTAAATTAACCCAAAAAATCGCCCTTGACTTTTTGAACTTGGTGAAACGTCAGCCCACAACAAAAGAAAACAACCTTGATTTAATTTGCTTGATTAACCGTCAAAACCAGTGTTGTCCGGTCGTGAATTGGCACCCTTACTGGTTCAAAAAATGCAAAAAAACTGGATACATAAATAATCGGTCAAAATCGGGGCTAGGCAGGGAACCGGGCCTACCTACCCGAACCCAGTTTTTAATTTTTTTTATTTAAAATTTGACAATTTTTACAAAATTTTGTTGTCAATGGGAGTTGAACCTTAATCACTCACATAGAAAATATGAGTACTTATCACTATACCATTGTTCACTTTTGTTTAAATTATTGCTTTAACTCATTTTTATATGAATCGTGAATTTTTTAACAATCTATTAATTGGACCATCCAAACTAATGTTAATTTTATTATCATTCCTTACTATTTATAAAATTAAAACTATCATAAATTTTATTAGTTGTTTTCTGTTTAATTAAAATTTGTTTAATTTATTCATGTATTAACATACGTTTAATTTTTCTACATCAGATTTTATCTTGTTTTGTCTATTAAAAATGTAGTAATATAATTATATATATATTTTAATAGAAAATAAAAAAATATTTTATAGTTGATTTACTTATTGGGTTTTATAATAATGAGTTTTAATGTTTACCTTAGTCGTAAAATTTGCAAAAATATATAATTGTTGTGAAAAAAATATATTTTAAATGTTAAAAATAATAAAATTAAAGCATGTTAATCATCAATAATATATATATATATTTATATATATATATTACGTATATATATATTTATATATATATATTACGTCATCCGGTTTGACCCTCGGCTCGAACTCTCGATTCGAGCGAACCTTTAGCTTCACTGGTTCAACGTCTGGTCCGAGCCAGACAACCATGGTCAAAACACAAACAAACTAATCTCTCTTCTTTCTTTTATTCTAAAACCACGGACCCACCACAAAACCAATTCACCCCAATGAAAAAGGCAAACAAACCTTCAATCGGTGCACCTTACGCTCACCAAATTATTGCCTTTCAAATTGGGCCCACATCAAATTAGGAAATTTAAATTAACTTACTTTATAACTTACTTTATAACTTATTATGGATTTTAAGATAGAATATATAAATTAACTAATTTGCTACCACTTATTTCATTAATATCTTTATATTTTAAGTGTAAATTAATTATGAACCATACATTATTATATTTGTAAGGGTATGTGGAGTAAAAATCTTGAAAGTTAGCTCTTCTATTGAAACACAAAATATTCTCAAATTAGACCTTTCTAATGGCACGGAGGGAGTACAATTTTTCCTTCTTTCTGATTTTTGATTCTCTTCTTAACTTCTGGTCCTGCCTTTGATTTCCCTCTTTTGGTTACCAGCTTTGATAACACTTATTAGGAAAAACATTCTTCAAGATTTTTGAACCAATTGTGGGAAGAAATATCTGAACAAAAATACTGCAGGGAAATTGAAAACAGAAAAGAAAAACACAACAATTTAACGTGGTTTAATCCACGGAAATACACACTATTTCAATCAAACAGAGAATTTACAGAACAAAGAATCTACATAATAGAAAAGTTAACATCTTTGCCTTTAATTCTATTCTACCCTCCCTATCTAGCACCCCTCCTGCTGCTGCTATCGTCTATTACAAATATTTAAACATGATATAACCAACAAAGTTAATTACAAGTCAGGCAAAAATGTAAAAGAGCGATTCACACTATTCTATTAAATGTTGTATTAGAAATGTCGAAAATATACATAAAAAAAATCTAAAACCTAGTACCGTACAACTCGAAATAGAGATTTATAGTTTTGTGAAAGGGAAAAAAAAAAAAAACTTTAGAAAGTACCCATGTCAGATCTTAGTATAGATCTGAGAATTTAAGGGGTGCTTGTTTAAAGGTTTTGATAGCTAACGAATGGGAATGGAATGAAACATGGTGTTTGGTGTTGAGGAATCAAAGCTCTACAGTATTTTTGATTCTCCACTAAAGGGATAGGGATATACTAAACGCAGTAATATTTCTCTGTAAAAAGTCCGAATTGCCTTTTAAAGTATTAGAGCAAAAGTCACCCCGTTCGGGCATAAAACATTCGGAAACCCCCCCCCCCCCTCCCCCCCGCCCGCCGGAAATACCGCCGGTCGGGTTTTTATCACCCACCGGCGGTATTTTGGGTTTTTAACGGATCTTCTTATCTTTTTTTAATGGGTACTGTTCACTCGTGCGTCAAGCATGGGTGAACAGTACCCGAGTTTTTTTTTTTTTTTTTTTGAGTCAGAGGTATTTTAGTCTTTTCATAAAAAAATGTTACTGCGAATAGTAACACGATTACTGCTATAACAATTTCGATGGATATCCCCTCCAAAAGTTGAGATATGAAACCCATTGCTGTACGGATAAATACACGTGGCTCTAGTTTTCTTTATCTTCTTTCTTTCTTTCTTTTTTTTCCTTTTTTTTTTTTAACTTTCTTTTAATTTTTCTTTTTCCTTCTACCACTTGATGGCAATGCATCCTCTTACTGCATCTTACATTTGGTCTGATTTATAAACCCGGTAGATAATGGAATATATATATTTTTGGAATATATCGGTGCAATTTTAAAATGAAATATTATATAGATTATTTGATCAACATGTGTAATTTTCATATTCTTTTGCTGTAGAGAGAAAATATAACTAGTATTAATTATTGATATAATAAATATTGGTTTAAAAAAATTAACTAGTATTGAATTTTATAATATATGTGAATTTAATTAATTATAATAATTAATATTTAAAACAAAATAAAGAGGGCAATTTAATTTTGATTCCCAAATACTTTTAATAAACCAAACACCATCAATGGGAATGATAGTGATTCCCTTCTATATGCCAAACAACACAATTGTATGCTTCCCTTGGTTATCATTTCTCGCTGCTATCATTCGCATTCACATTCTCATTCCTCTCTATGAACCAAGTGCACCCTTACTGAATTGAGATGAGAAAGAATATCAAGAATGAGTTGAGAGAGAAAGTTACAGACGGTTACAAAACACAAATTTGGCCCTGTATGGCAACAAAATTTTTCATATCATTTCACTCTCACTTTCATTTTATAATAATTTCTCATCAATTCCAATACACCTTTTTACATTTTCCAAACACCTTTTTATATTTTCAATATAATTTTAAAATGCAAAACACTTTTAAAAAGGCATACCATACGGGCCAAGTTAGCCTCCAAAGGCAGCCAAGCTTGACATTTCATCGAATTTGGCTTTACTTAAGGCCTCAACAATAATTTGGCCCAAATGTTTGAATTAGTGATTTTTCACTAGGGCTGAGAACGAACATGTTTATAAACAAGTTCGAGCTCGGCTCGATAAAAACGTTCACGAACATAATTTTTAGGCTCGATAATAAACAAGCACGAACATGAACAAGCTGTTGAAAGCTCGTTAATCTTCGTGAACAGGCTCGTTTAAAATATTAACTATCTAATATAAATAAAATAAGTATATACAATATTAAAATTTTAAATAATACAAATATTAATTGAATATGTATATACATTAATGTTCACGAACAAGCTCGGCTCAGCTCGATTAATAAATAAATAAACACGAACAAGATTTTAAGCTCGATAAATAAATGAACAATAAATCAACACGTCAAAGCTCGGCTCGACTCGTTATCACCCCTAAACACAACACATTCATTGCCAATTTTGCATAAAATAAAATAAATTTCTTGTTTGGTTTATTCTCCTGTTTTTTGAAATAAATGTAAATAATTTACAATTAATCTGGAGGAAAATAATTTAGAATTAATGTGTAATGCCTATGAATTATAAAAAACATTTTACCCAAAAATGAAAAAGTATACAGAAAACAAGAAAAAGTGAACCATATATGGGGATCAGAATCACATTTAGGACCACATTGATTTCCTTGATTCAGAAATTAAAAGTTAAAAAGAATTTGAAAGTTTTAGAAAATCAAAAGGTAAGGGAGTGAACAAGAACACTATTGTTCATAAATTACCACAAATACTCGTCCTACATATTAATATCCGAAATTAATTAACCTGATAGAATTCGAATTCGGATTGAAATCGAAACATATAAATCGAAACCAACTTTAAATGAAAAGTAAACTCCTATAATCTATTTGACTTGGCTCCCATCGACATCACCAACGCCTTCGAGCAATTGCTTGTTCTCGAGTTTGTTCGCCAACTTCTTCTTCGCTTCCTCGCTTAAGAAAACATTGCAACCAACCAGTGAGATCCCAAACGCGAACGACGCGATTCCGATATAATAGATAAATTTACCCACACCATTTCTGAGTTCATGAGGCCTCATCGAATTCATCGAGAACGGATCGGAGAGGAAAAAGAAGCGTGAGCGTCGTTCTTGGCGAAGAGGGGAAATAACTAGCGAGATGAGCCGGCTTTTGAAATTAGGGTTTCCGACCTTGAGTAAAGGAAAAAGTTTTCACAAGGGACCTCCGATTTTTCAATTTTTTGAAAAGCATAAATTTCAAAATACCCCTCAAGTATGGTAAAAAATAAAATAAAATAAAAATATACCTTATGAAACATTTTTTATGTTTTTGGTACTAAAATGTTAGTAATATTGCAAATATTTGATTATTTTTTACCAAAACTTTAGCTTTTTTACATTTTTGGCACCAAATATTTGTCTATTGTCAAATATATGTTTCATTTCATGTATTGCAACTTAAAGTAAAGTTTTGGAGTTGGACAACATTTGGTACAAAAAGTATGAAAAGAGTATAAACTTTTAATGTTAGAAATACAATTTTTCCAAAAATAAAACAAAATTTTGTAACTCGACAAACATTTAAACCAAAAGTATAAAGATGACAAACATTTGGTTTTTAAAAAAATGCAAATTTTCTTTTCTCAAAATTCAAGGATATTTCAAAACTTATCCTATTACAAAATGTATAGTTTTGACCAATTTATTACCAGGGACATCAAAATAAATAAATTATATTGGTGAATTAAAATTTTGGTGACTTTACTTTACAAATGATCATATTTTAGTCACCATACTTTTTAAATTATTTTCATAGCTGCTATACTTTCTTTCTTTTTCTTCTTCTTTTTTTTTTCTTTTTTTTTGTTTTGCATTTTTCAGTCGCTTTGTTAAGTTGATCCGTTAAGTAGTTAATAACGTCATTTTCTTAAGGGTGTTTTCGTCAAAACAGTCCCAAATTTCAATTTTTTTTCCTCACCATTACCCTCTCTCTCTCTCTCTCTCTCTCTCTCTCTCTCTCTACTTCTCACATACTTCATGCAGGACACACGTTCCTATTTTTCCCCTCCACCGCCACCTTCATAAATATAGGCGCGGCTAGGAATCCCTAGTGCCACCGCTACTTCCACCAAGATATGGCCAAGGTTCCGGTTCGAACCGGAACCGACCCGGAACTGGACCATCGGTTTTGGAACCAGAACCGGAATTGTGGCCCCCGGTTCCTCTTGTCTGAGAACCGGGAACCGATGGGTTGGAACCGGCAGTTCTAAAGGGTCCAACCCTCCTGTTCTAATGTGAGAATGTGAGAACCATAAAAATAATAATTTTTCGATTCATCTTGCACAGATTCGAATACGCGATCCTTTGCTTGCTAGAATTGATAGACCTTAAGCAAAGTTAATTAACCACTTCAACTATTTACTTTTTTTGAACTTCTTTCTTATAATTATAATTATATTATATGTTTAACATATAATATATATAAACTATTTTAAAATATATATTATAAATATAAAACTAATAGTATACTTTTTATATATATATTAATATAATATAAATAAGCATTAAATTAAATTAAAATTAATTAATTATTAAATTAAATTAGATCCAACCGCAACTTCCCCAAATGATGAAGATGAATTATATTGAATATTCAAGATGTATTTATTTTGTAAAAGTTTCAATGTTTCAAAGTTCAAACTCTGATTTCTCACGATTTATAACAAGGCATCACTCTCGTGATTTTTTAAAAAACAATATATTGAGGTATTATTCATCTTTATATATATTTTTTAACAATTTATTTTTGTATCTTTTATTATATAAATCATTTAATTGTTTAAATGTATGTACCGTCGCTAAAAATTTTATTTTATTTTTGTAATTTTAATTATTTATAAATAATTGAGTTATTAATTGAGTCAAAATAAAATAACATTTATAAGTTAAAATTGTTAAATAAACGCAAAAAATTATTAAATAAACATAAAATATTAGAATCGGAACGGGAATCGTAACAGAACCGAAACCGCGACAAAACCGAAATTGGAACCGGAACCGACACGGAACCGTCCCCACAAGGTTCCAGTTCCACTGATTTATGAACTGTAACCGGCGATTTTGGAATCGTAACCGGCAGTTCCAGAGCTGTGGCCATCCCACTTCCACCACACAGCCTACCGCTAGTGCTGTCTCTTCTGCCGCTTCACCATCACCGCTGATTTTGTTACGCCTCTCAAGGACTGCTTGTCGCCGGAAGTACATGAATAAGTCTTGAGTCTGCAGCCTTGACCCAGCCCCATTAATCCTTTTCCTTTGTGACCCGACTGAAAAAAAAATTGTTTTAGAGAAAAAAAAATATTTTTTGGGTTGAAATTTTTATTAGATATTTGTGTAAGAAAGATAAAAACAAGTGTAATGATTGTGTTTTGTAATCCTATAATTGGGAAAAAATGGAATTTAAAGTAAAATTTGTTTTACACTCGTTATTTTGTAATCCTATAATTGTTTTACATTCAGCACAACATTTAAATATTTAAAATTTCTTAGTTTCTTAATAATTAGATAAATACACCGAAAGAATTAGTATAAAAATACTCAATTGAATAAACACTAGTAAATTTGGAATTTGTGAATAAAATAGTACAAGTAATTATAGAAAAATGTATTCTAAGTCCACATTTTTTAGGAGTTTTTTCTTTTTTTCCAAAATAACACCATTGAGAAAAAGGGAAAAATGCAATAGTAGTCCACAAATTTTACACCTATTTCAAATGTAATCTACAATTTTCAATATGTATCAAATATAGTCTACATTGTATCTGTTTTGTTTTAATTTCAGTTCAAAAGACGGAAATTGAACCAAATTAAAGGTCAACAAATTTGACCGTTAGTCAAAGGTAAGTTTGACCTCTGAAAAATACTATTAAAGATTGTGAACTACATTTGAAATATAAATAAAGATTATAGATTACTATTTCATTTTTCCCTTGAGAAAAATATTTGCCTAAGTAACATTCTTCTAATTTTTATTCCCTTAATAATACTTTTTTTGCCACGTGTCTTCAAATTATCCATTTTCCGAGGGAAAAAAAATCCAATCTTCTTTGCCTGAATTTTGAATTCTTTCAAGTCTCAAGATCGGAACCGACCCATGCTTTTTCTCCTTGCTTTTGGCTTCTTTTTTTTTTATTATTTTTTAATGGGTTTCTATCCATAAGTATATTTTCTCGAAAATCTCCATGCTCATCTCCGCTTCGCAACCATAGCCTTAACTTGTATTTTATGGCATCCAGTAACCTAAACAAAATGGCTTCTCGTTGCAAAATGGTTATGCGATGGATGATGAGAACAAATATTTATTCAGTTTATGTCACAGGCTCATAAGCCATGAGTATTTTGGTAAGAGAAGGGGGAAGAGATGGAGTGGGAGTCGAATCGAATGGTGACGAAGGATCCGGATGGAGAAGATCGAATTAAATTGGAATAGGTACATCGCAGTGAGAAGTACTAGAATTTTGGCAAGGAGCAGCATAAATACAAGGGAGTCACGAAGAACAGTGATCCTTTGTTTTGCATTTGCTCTGATATGTGAACCCAATAGATTTCTTACATTGCCTTTGAACTTTGATGGATGCTGGAAGTTGGAGAGAGAAGAGAATGAAGAGCGGTAAAAAAAATTTCCTGGTCCTATGTGCAAGCAGAAAGCTTGCATTTTCTCATGATCGATGCCTTCATTACCAAATCCGAGTCCTTTTGCACCTTTTGACATTGCTATGAAATTGTTCCAGCTCGTGAATGGAGAAAAGATGAAAACGATATTCAAATTACTTTTAGTGGAGGTCCTTCTTCTGATAACTAATGATGTTTTTAAAATGTAAAACGAACAAATCCTTTTGTGATTCCTTCAGAAGCAGCCAAGTTAGGCAGATTTAGCAAAGCTGCATCAAATGCCTTTTGTGAACAAATTTTATGCCTAATTTCTCCCAATCACTAAAATAGTTGTGTGTTTTTTTTTTTTCCTTCAGTGGAACAGAGGCAAACATGAAAGAAAGAAAACATAATTTTATTTAAACGCCATGGTAAACTAAAAGAAAATTAACATTACAATCCTACCCACCCCAACAACAGAACAAAAAGAAAAGAAATTAAACCCACCCTTTCCAATTGAAAGATAAACCAAAAGCAGCAACTAAAAACTAAAACCTCACTCGAACCCATCTTCACAGCAACTAAAAGCAGCAAATAAAACCCCACTCGAACCCATCTTCACAAGAAACCGACTAGGGTTTCTTGCCCTTGCCCCGGGCCTTCTGCGCCTCAAGAATTTCATTCAAACAGCTTGAAAGCTCTTCAAACCTTTGACCTTGAAGCACTTCCTCCTCTTCCGCCTCTTTTTCTTGCTTGGCCTCTTTTTCCTCCTTCCTTCTGTAAGTTTTTCTTGTCTCCAAACGTTCCAAAACACATTCACCCACAACTAAGGGGGCAATACCATTTAATTCTGCCCTTCTCGCTACGTGCTTACCGACCTTTTTAGCCGTAGCAATGGCCTTAGACTTATCCATAGCTCTATGAGAGATGAATGCAGTGGGAGAGAAACCAAGGAAATTCTGTAAGACAGATGGAAAGAAGAAGACGGAAAAGTTAGCAAGTAGGGGTGGTGGTTAAATAGGGGATAGGAGTAGACGAAGTCAAAGAACAAATTAAAGAAAAAATCTGTACGAGATAGAGGAGTGCCTTTTTGTTTTGTTTTGTTTTTTTCTTTTGCATTTCACTGTTCTTTCTCGCTTTTTATTGGACGAGGTTCTATTCTATGTACTTGCAGCTTTTTGAAATGGGTATCTGTAGGCATTAATTACATCTTCCTGTACCTCCCTTACTTACGTGGCTATTAATTTTCTTACGAAATTGTTATACGTAATAACCGTTTTACTATTTGCAGTAACATTTTCTTATAAAAAGTTTATTTTACCTTTTAGCTGAAAAAAAAATACCGTACAATATTTGATTTTATAGTCACGAATACGATCCATATTACACGGTATGTAAATAACATATATATATTTTCGAATAAAAGAGATTTTTTGGCCTATGAACGGGGTAAAATTTTGCGAAAATAAAAAAAAAAATTCATAAAATTTCACACTATTCACAGAAACATTGGGAAAATACCGTCCTTTGTGGGCGGTATTTTCCCAATGTTTCTGTGAATAGTGTGAAATTTTATGAATTTTTTTTTTACTACTTAAGGGTAAAATAGATTTTTTACAGGGAAATGTTATTGCGTTTAGTATGCATCATTCCTTATACAATACGAAAATATGACTTTGTATAAATATATTACATTTGAGTTTTCAGGGTTCACAATTTATTTAAGTTGACCAGAATAATACAATAATTAAACGAGTAATATCAAGGTTGAAATTATTGGCACGTATCTCACTATTTAAAGCTCGACACGAGTAACTAATATACTACAATAACAAGACACAGACAAAACGTCGAAAACGATATATTCGTAAATTAAATAGTTCGACATAATTAATTAAATGGATAAAAAATATGTTGAAGGATGTCAATTCAATAACTCGACAACTCAAACCCGATAATTGGGGAATTGCCAGCCAAAGAGTACGTATTGACAAGAAAGTGGCACCAAGTTCGTACGGAAGGGAAAATTCATTTTTCTAGGCACGGACTATACAGGCAACAACCCCTTTTGTCCCTCCACTTTTCATTTTTTGTCCTGTAGTGGTCATGGGAAATGACAGGGTAACTGTTAAAGTAACTGTGAAATCTATCTATCTTTTACGGTGAAAGTAACTGTGAAAGTAATTTTATTGGAAAGCAAAAGATTCTAGTGGATTCGAGCCAACTGCTTTTGATTTTTTATTGTATTTTCCACTATTTATTTAGGGCTTGTTCTTTACACCGGTTTAAAAACTGGGTTTGAGTTTTTAGGTAGAGCCCGAATAAGTTGAAACCCAGAATAAAAAAACGTCGTTCTCAGACCCGGGTCCACAACACAAATTCCACCACCACCCGGTCCGCCCCGTCGCCGCCACCGCCGGCGGCCCAAAAGCTAAAGCCCCAAAATCAAATTCTTCTTCTTCTTTTTTCTATTTCAATCAAACCCATTTGCGTCGACAGCAGGTTGAATTTCTGCAACGTCGCCATAAGAACGAAAACAAAGCCTAGCCCAAAATCTATTTTGCAGAGAATCGATATGGGTTGCGGCGGAAACTCAACAGAAGAGACAAATCAGCGGGAGATTAGGGAGGAAAAGTGAGATCTGGGCTTGTTCCTATTGTTGTTTCTGTTGAAGGAAGAAAAAATGGCGTCCATGGAAAAAGAATATATAAATGAAGATATCGTTTTGTTTGGACTTGGTTGTCTGAACTTGTGAACTGAATCTGGGTGATTGAAGGAGAGGGCAGCGGGAAGAAGAAGAAGAAGAAGAAGAAGAAGACGCGAGAAGGAGAAGAAGAAGAAGAAGAAGAAGAAGAAGGAGGAGGAGAAGACCAAGAAGAAGAAGAGGAGGCCAGATTTCGGCGGCGGCGGGAGGGCGGCAGCGGCAGTGGGAATTGGGTTTGTGAACTGGGTTTGAGAATTGGGTAAAAAACATTAAGTTGGGTTAAATTTTTGGGTTGAGACCCAAAAAAAGGCCAGAATCGGGTCTGAAAACAACAAGAAGAACAGGCCCTTAATGAAATTACACACACGTAATTAAATTAATCGCATTACATTCACTTTTTATTTAAACCCATATCTATTACTCCTTTTGTTCCATTAAAATTTTTAAAATTTTAAGTGTAAATTCATATTCAACATCTATTACTTAAGTTCAATTTTCTTATTTTTTAAAAATTTCAGTTATAATCCACTAAATCCCTAATTCAAACTATAAAATATCATTAGACTCCAATTAATAATAAAATTATAATTCAAGTTAAACACCTAAATTGCTTTAATAATATATAAATTAAAAAAAATTAAATTATTAAAACATAAATAATCAAAAATAAAAAAAGATAACAACTACTCCCTCCGTTGTATTAGAAGTGTCCAGTTTAAAAAATATTTTTTGTTTCATTAACAGAGTTTACTTTCAATTATTTTACACTTTTTACCCTTACTTATATAATCACGTGTGGTCTACAATTAGTCTTTAATTAACAGGTAAGGATATAATTGAAATAAATGGTATCAAATTAGCTAATTTATGTGTTGTACATTAATATTCATAGTAAGTTGTACCTAAGTGAAACTGGACCCTTCTAATGAAACGGATAGAGTATTATTTATTGAGAATACAAAATTTAAAAGAAACATCAAGCTAAAAGAAAATAAAAATTAAAGTTAGTGTTTGAGGTTCAAAAAAAAAAAAGAAAAAAAAGAAAAGTTCATAAATTTTGGTCGTACCCCAAAAAAAAAAAAAAAGGAAACTCATGGCATGCATCGAGAAGAATTTCTTTCGATTTGCTCAGATGATGATTAATGAACTGGTTTATTAAATAATTAAAATAATTGGCTTGTATTAGAAGTTTTAATTAATTAATTAAAGAATCTTCAGTTACTCTCTCGGGATGACCATTCCTTACGTGGCCCGAATGGTACACTCTTTTTCAGCTCTCATTCATTCTCTTCCATAATTTTTTTCCCCTTCGTAATCTCAAATACACTAATGTGGAACAAGTTTTCTTCACAGAAAATAGCTCTTTTAACCAATAATTTTTATTTATTTCATTTATTCTCTTCTTATTTTAAGACATTTTAGTTTTCCATTAACTTTGGCCTCTTTAACTTCTAGCTTATATTTTATCTATATTCAAAGAAGTATATATATATTTTTTCCATACTTTAAAGTAAAATTTTAGACTTCCATGATATGTTTTTTAAAAAAATTAATGTTTGCAACTGAACAAACATTTTACTACAAAAAATGTAAAAAGATTAAACTTTCGGATAAAAAAATCAAAATTTCCAACATGAATCAAATATTTTCAATTCGACAAACATAAAAATGTTTCATGAATGTCTGAATTGACAAAACCATCCTCGAGTTTTGGAATTTGAAAAGGGAAATTTTGCCGATTCATATACACTCATGGAGTATTTTAATAATTTCCAAGACATTAGGTATATTTTGATTATTTTAGCATACTTGAGGGGTATTTTGAAATTTATCCTTTTCTATAAATTGAAAACTTTTTCTTTACTTGGGCATGTCCTATTAAGAATGTTTGAGTTTTGGTTTTGAGAAATGAATTTTAAGTGTATCGAAAAGAAAAAAAGATATAACTAAATAGTAAAAAGTTATATTAAAAATGATACAACCTAATTATGGGTCTGTTCTCTATCTTTGGTTTCAAACTAAGTTTGAAAATAAGTTTTGAAAAATAGTTTTATAATGTAAACAGTGTATTGAAAATGTAAAAAGTAAATGCTGAATAGTAAAAAGTTGTATTGAAAATGATGGAATATGATTAAAACGTATTAAATTTACTGTTGAAACCAAAACTGTTTTTAAAACCAAACAAAAAGAACAGGCCCTATAATATCTTAAATTTACTGTTAAAATCAAAACCAATAACAGACCCTTAAAGGACGGAAACCCTAAATCCAAAATACTCCTTTAGTTTTTTCCCTCTTCCTTGAATTGAGAAGAAACTTTTCTCCGAAAATGCAGCTCACTACCCTTCGTTTTCCTCCTCCGATCCATTTTCAGATTGATTTGCTACGATGAAGGTGCCTAAATAATTCACCGATAGTGCGTTTAAACTCGTATATTATTTCGCACTCATGTCGGCCGCGTCTAGGATCGGCCGCTACTGGGCCGCCATGGCTTCATCAAGGAAGTAACGATGCGGAGTCAATTTGAAGGCGATCGTGTTGGCGATAACGGTGAGAACCAGGTCTAATAGATCTCGATTTACAGTTTCGATTTTGATTTATGCGGTCTTCTAATTAACTTTCGAATTCGAAGTAGAATTCGAATTCTATCTGTATTAACTTCGGATATTATTAAAAGTTTAATATATGTTAATATGTAGAATGAGTATTTGTGGTAGTTTATGAACATTTTATAGCTGCTGCAATAGTGTTCTTGTTCATTCTCTTACCTCCTTTTGATTTTCTAAAGCTTTCAAATTCATTTTAATTTTTAATGATTCTGATCCCCACATATGGTTCACTTTTTCTTTTCTGGGTAATTTTTCTTGTTTTCTGCAGACTTTTTCATTTCTGGTTTAAGTGCTTTTTTTTTTTTGTGGGAGTTTCTGTGTACTATACTGTAATTCATAGGCATTACTCATTGATTCTAAATTATTTGCCTCCTCATTAATTCTAAATTATTTACATTTATGTCAAAGAACAGGAGAATAAACCAAAGAAGAAATTTATTTTATTTTATGCAAAATTGGCAATTGGCTGAATGTGTTGTGTTGTGAAAAATCAGCCAAATTCGATGAATGACATAATTGGACCGAATTAGAACACACAAGGCTTACTCGTTTTTTTTTTTTTTTTTTTTTTCTTTTCAAAAGAGTGATTGTAAAAAGTTTGATTATAAATAATTCTAGTTTTTTATAGCTAATAAGGTACCACCCCACTTTAAAAAATTAAGTAATGGAACACCATTTTTTTTTCACGTCTACCCTAAATTTTCGAGTAGAAGGGTCTGTTTTTTAAGTTTTGAGTTTAATCTCAATTTTAGTCTTCATAGTAAATTTAATATATTATAATTAGTTTTCATCATTTACAATACAGATTTTTACTATTCAGTTATACTTTTTTATATTTTCAATACACGTTTTGTATTATAAAACTATTTTTTTAAACCAAAACTGAAACTAAAACTCAACTCAACTAAAAAGAACAGATAAATTGTGAATCGAACCGTGTTACCCGAGGAAATGTAAACAAAAGTATTAATGATCAGGAGAAGTATTGAAAAAATGTTCATTAACTTCTGAGTTGATTAATTTGTTCAAAATACAAGGAGAGGGGGAAGAGATCAAAACGAAACATAGAAAGAAGAAAGAGTCTGCAGCCATGACAAGGCAAGCAGTCCCATGAGAATTCTTCAGTTTTCAGTCAGTGAAGCAGATTTGCAGAAGAAATATCACTGATGCAGTGGCTCGAAGATTCAGCCCTGGGATGCGCCGTGTTGCACGGAACATCTTCAACTTCAAGATCTCCCAACGGATTATAAGTGGCTGCGAAGCTGGAAATTACAGATTTTTTGTCGCAGGTTAGACACTTCCTTATTCAGCCTCGCATTCTCCTTCGCAACCGTGTCGTGCGAATCCGAAAGTTCGTTCGCTTTGTCGATCAGCTCGCGATTCTCCGTCCTCAGTCGCAGAACCTGCGACCAGAGCTCTTCCAAGTGCCTCTGTTTCCGCATCCTGGATCGCCGGGCCGACTCCCTGTTCGATATCATCCTCCTCTGTTTCCCTCGTCGATGATGCCGCTCAGCTGCTGCTCGTCGCCGTCGTCGGAGGTGGAGTTGTTGCTCAAACAGGAGCCCTGAGGAAAATTAAAATCATTCGTCGGGATCTGATTTAATTCGGAAAGCTGTTTAAGAGCCGGACAGTCGCTCTGCGACAGGGGGAAGTTGGACGGAAAGGGGGAGGGATTGTTGATGGTATTATTCTCAGGGGTGAAGTAGTGGTGGATTCCTGTTGCCTCTGATGGGATCATTTTTTATTTTTTATTTTTGCTGAATGAATGAAAATATATTTTGTTGTTGTTGAAGATTGAAGATGAAGATGACGACACCTCAAGTTCTTGAAGGTTTGTGTTTTGGAGGATTGCATGAGGATTAGACGGCTTTTATAGCAGGGGAGAAGAGGGGCCAAACTCAGGAACAGTTGTTTTCGCTGACGAAAGAAAAAAAAATTTTCACATCCTTTCTTTCCTTCCCTTTGACATCACAAATACACTCACATCTTGACGTTTACGTGCCACTATACTTAGTGCTATTTTGTTTGATTTATTTATATGGTTAAATTACTCAGACGGTCCTTTGAAAAAGTTTAATTTTCGTCTGTCAACTTTAAATTTAAAGATAGTTTTGAAATCGTTTCAAATTAAAATTTTGGTAACATATGAATTATCTATAATTTGTACGTGGAATTCACACACATTAGTATGTGCAACAAATAGAAAAGGAAATGTTAAATTACTTTATTTGATCGCATTTTAACTTGGTTTAAAACAGCTCACATGCTAGTTAAAAGTAACTCAATTTTTTTCTTGAAATTTAAATTTGGGACAATTATGGCAACAAAATGAAACTTTTTTTAAATTTGAGACAATAAGACAACGATATAAGTTAAAAGACACGTAGAGTGATATAACAGTTTCATCTGGTTTTTCTTTTTTCCTTTCCTTTCAAATATCAAATTATAGCAGAGAACCAACTAGACAGCCTATGGATTTCATGTGTGTCTTGATCTGACATATTAATAGCATGTTGTTGTTTACCATGTAATCTTACATGCCTATGTTTTAGCATCCGTCATGCAATCATGAGATCATAAAAAACCAAGTAATATATATATATATATATATATATATATATATCATCATTTATGGATAATTGTTGAAGATCCAATATAAGGCTGAGATAGGAAATAGGATGAAATTTTACAGAAATGTCATTACGTACTGCATATCGCATGTTCTATACCGTGGATGTATGGAATTTTTCCTTCAACTTGATCGACATATAATGGTAAAACAAATGAACAAGAAAAATATGTGGAATGTTGGGATTAGGGAATGATAATCTTTATCTTTAACAAGGGAGTGAAAATTAAATATATCATTTGGTACTTTAAAAAAGGCATATATTCATGTTCTCAGTGGATATGTCGAAGCTGGTTCACCACATATCCCACTTATAAAAAAATTGTTATCATCATTTTATCATAAAAAGATAAATCAAAGGGTGAATTACATTTACCTCTCCAGAAGTTTGCCTAAATAATAAATAAGTTTCTTAGATTTCAGAAAATAACATTCTAGTCCCTTAATCACTCAAACTTGGAGTCCAGGACTGAAAAATTAAAAAATGGCACTGTTCATCATCTTCTTCTTTCTTTCTTTTTTTCTTTTTTTTTTTTTTCTCTTCTTTGTTGTCTCTACCCAAAATTGATTATTCTTGCAAGACCTTTCACCATGGCTTCCTACTAACTATTATACCCTTATTTAATCTCAAATTAAACAAATTAATCGCACTAAATACTCCCTAACTTTCCTACAAGAAAATGAATTCTCTCTGGAATTGGTTTCTTCCTTTTTAGTTCCAATGGCCGACCTATGATGATTGTTTACTCTTATTCTTTCATCTTATTTCTTTCCTTCTTGCTGTCTCTTTTCTTAAATGGCAACCGGCAGCGGGGGAGACGACAAAGAAAAGATAGGGGGAAAAAAAAAGAAAAAAGGAAAAAGACGAAGGAAGAAAACAATGAATAATACAAATTTTCTATTTTGCAGTCTTGGACTCCAAGTTTGAGTGGTTAGGGACTGAGATGTTATTTTTTGAAACTTAAGAGACCCATTTGTTATTTAAGCAAACTTTGGAGGAGGTAAATGTAATTCACCCTAGATCAAAACCAACTTTTTCCCTAGCTGTTTATAGAACCTAGATTTCTCAAGAAAAATAACATCAATTCAATTAATTAACCGCATGCTCCTTTATATATTCTCCACTTCTTTCTTGTCGCATTATCAATATTTTGGACGTAACGAGCCCGAATCCCAACCGTTGTGGCGCATAAAGGACCGCTTAAATGACGGGTGTTCGATTACTAGCTCTGTCAGTTGATTTCTTCAGTTTGACTAGTAATATATAAATTAATAACAAAGAGAAGAATATTATCACCACATATGGGAATTGTGGCCAACATTAACGCAGGGAATATTCTGTGGGAAGTAAAGAAATTAGGAGGGTTTCTTTGAACTTCAACTAATGGCACTATTTCATGATACGATAAGAGAAAAGTGGTTTAATTGCTCAATTAATTTTGCTATAATTAATTAATCTTACTTGGTTATCTTTAAACTACTGATTTTCCCCCAGTAAAAATTCCACGTTTATAGTGGAGTTAGGCAGAACCAAGTTTCTGCATTCTCAACACACTAGCGTATTTAGTTAGTCTTCTACAAAAGTCATTAAAGATTTGGGGTTTTAAAAAAGTATTGGTTAGTTTCAGATTAGTTTAGCCAAAGTTTTGCTTTTCTTATCTAATTGAGTCATGAAACTATGTTTAGAAAAGCATTTGGTTGTAAGTAGTTCCTAATTAACTAAACTTATCCCACTTTTTCACTCTTCCCTTCATGGGATTATGCCCAATTTCTTATTGCTTTACCTCCTTAATTTCGATAAGTTAAACGCCATTTAACTGTTCCTCAATCCTTATGTTGTGTACCAATAGTGTAAAATGACGTTGTTTTTAGAAATCACCTAAATGAAACGGTATCATTTAACTAGTTAATAGGGTCTTATAAATTTCAAGCTGCTAAAAAATGTTACATATCCTTATTAGATAGATTAATTGGGACAAATGAAAGATCCTTAAAGTTATTAGTGAAACGACAAATTTTTAAGTAGAACTACATTATTTCAATAATTTTTATAGAACATTTTAATATAGAAAGAGGATCCCATTTCAAACTGAGAATTAGGTCGTATGTGGTATGATTCTCAAAATCATGTTTTGAAAATTATTTTAATTTTATAATATTAAAAAACTTAGGGCCAGTTCTTTTTGTTATGTTTTGAAAACGGTTTTGGTTTCAACAGTAAATTTAATATATTTTAATCATATTTTATCATTTTTAATATAATTTTTACTATTCAGTATCTACTTTTTACATTTTTAATACACTTTTTACATTATAAAATTATTTTCCAAAACTTGTTTTCAAAATCGTTTTTAAAACGATGAAAAAGAACATGCCCTTATTAAAAATGTAAAAAAGTGTGTTAAAAATGTAAAAAAATTTATTGAAAATAATAAAAAAATATTATAAAATTAGAAATGCATCTCAAAATCCACACATGGCCTTAAGGTCTTCCCAATCTGAACATTAGCTAGCTAAGGAGAGCACTCGGCCTAGCCGAGCTTACATGGGTTCGCATACCACAAAACATTGTAGCCCACACTCCGGTAAAGCCAACAGAATTTGCTACACCTAATAGAACTATGTTCCACCTTTTGTAACCCCCACTTATTTCTCACGTAAGTCGGTGGAAGATCGCAATTTTTATCCCTAAAAACAATTTAATAAACAAAACCTCAAATTTTGAGTGCTTGAAGATGTAAAGGTTATGGGGTTTATATATAATGGCATCTCACGCACAAATATTTACATAAATAGTAATTAATGGAGGTGTCTAAGTCTCTAATTGAGGTGGTGGTCCATCACCATATATTGGCATTAAATAATTTATTATTGAAACGCAATATAATATAGTTAATTAATTAGAAATTGCAAATCGATTAGTGCCTGATGGCCACTAATAATTTGATGGGAAAGAGTTTTGGGGTTAAAAAAGTAATTAAGAAAAGTTTTATCAGAAAAGTCTTGGCAAATCTCAGCGGTAGCAACTTGCAACCGCACATCTATTTTTCTTCCTAATTAATTAATAATTAATTAATGTAGTTTCAAAGTTCCACTACCAAATATATTTTGCTATTTAAGTATATACCATGGCTTCCTTTACGTACAATTCTGTTTTCTTTCTGTTGTTTTCTTTGCATTAATTAATTAATTAAATTAACGTATCTAAGATGGAACTTATATCCAACGTTGGATAAAGAAGAGAGTTAGAGACAGCTGATTAAACAACATTAGTGGTAATATTGATGTTAATTAAGGTTTTTAATGGATAATTGTGGAGTTTTCTAATTTATGTGGATAGGAACAACACATCAGGAAAATTTGGCATTACATTAGTTTCTTGAGCTAGGTTACGTGACTTTTTTGTTTGTTTGTTTGTTTGTCTGTACCTAAAAAGAAGAAGAATAAGAAAATGATTCAGATTGACTTTTTTGTCTGTCATTTGAGGAAAAATAACTTGCAGAAAACCAAGAGCGGTTATCTTTCACATATATTTATTGAGATGCTAAACGCAGCTGCTGACGCTTTAGCTCGTTCGGCAAGTGGGTCTCATGATTCCAACATTTATGACCACACCTCCATGACTACATGGCTTAGGAGCCTGGTTGTTTTGAATACCTGTAGTTTTTATTATCTTAGACTTTAGTTTCTTTCTTTTTGTATCTACTTTCAATTTATTCATCATTTACATCAGCATTTTTGTATTTTCAAGATAAGTTTTATTACGTCCTCTTTGACTTTATTATTCGGTATTTACGTCGTTATATTAATAAAGGGTCTCCAAGACCCATCCACTTAATCGACTCCTACTAAACTCAAAATCGATTCACACTGGTCATGTTTCGGAAGTGATGCGCGGCTACTCAGATTTTTTATTTTGATTTTAACTGATTTAATTTGGTTATAGTTTTTTTCACGTACAATCTCTTTTCTTTTCCTGTTTCTGGTCAGTTATTCCACAAGTTTTAGGTCATGAATCGAAACTAAGGAGCCTGTTCTATTTTGGTTTCAAAAGGAAAGTCATACCTTATTACAATTTCAACCTAAGAACGTAACCTGTTATTTATATTCATCAAACGTACTTACAAGAAGGAGAGTTGCGTTAGATTAACCGTCAACATAAAAATATTATCAAATTTTTAACATATAAGAAATTAAGTGTACATACAAGAGCTTTTCTTGTGATCGATCATGTTATGTATACAAAAAATAATAATAATAAATAAATAAATAATGTCACTTGAAAATTTGTTGTGACTCACGAATTTAGAGTTGATATGAACATAATTGCAGTGTTAATTTTGATTCTGGATTTCTGTTTGAAATGTAAACTATATATATTAAAAATCATATAATATTTACAAAATAAATTTTTAAAAAAGAGATGAAAAATTGCGAAACAACACTAATTTAACAAGCCACATAAAAAGCGACTTCATGTAGTAAAACATGACCAGTACCTAAATTTGTACTCGATCGAACTCTTCAGCAGCCACAAAAAAATGTTCTTTCCCTCGTGGAAACAAATGATATGTTGGTTTAGTTATGGTGTAAATAATGCCAGGACAATTTCTTAATTAAAAAAATAAAAAAAAAAAAAAAATAAAAAAGAAACACAAACGTGCATGAAAATTAAAAGACAAGTACTGTAGCTCAAATAGAAATGGGAAAAAAGAAAGTAAAGAAAAGGATAGGCGTTGACAATTCATGGGAATGGTCGGATTAATTTCAGGTTGTAACGTTGTATTCATACCGCAAATCTAGGACTAGGAGTCGTTGGGTAATAATTAATTATCGATTTTCTCTTTTCGAATTTGTAGTTTAGGAAAAATACAAATTAAACCTCAATAATGTTGAAATAGTAGTTTTATGGTTATGGCAGAAAAATAAAATATACGAGTATTTTTTAATTAATAAAAACATGATCCAACTTTGTGTCGAATTATAGACAAGTATTGATATTTGACAGTTTGAGAATTAAAACAAAGAAACAAAGAGCGTAAGTAGGTAGGAGAAAATAACATTAAATGATTTTTTGAATTAAAAGATGATAATAGAAGTTATATAATAATATTAGTCCTTGTGTTACCTAAGAAACAAAGTGTGTTATTGAATTTAACTTTTTATATACAGTGTATCGGTTAAGATTACATAATATAATTCTTTTTTTTTTTGACAAAACAATTTTGTAAAAGCCGATTAAGTGGCTGGAGGACAGTAAACTGACAAAATGCCAAAGCATTTCAAGGGGGGCATCGTTAATGGGTTAAACCATAAGTAATAGTCCTGATTTTATAAATAATATTTTTAACCCAATTTTGTTTACATTTTTAATGTAAAGACAAAAGTAGAAAAACATTAAGGTTGCACAAGACCCAACCTGATCTAACACGAATCGACATTTTCAGTTCGGATCAACTGCAAACTAAAATGGGTATGTTTGAGTCGGACTCTTCCATTTTGGGTTAATCCAATTCCCAACTCCATATTTTGAACCGAACACTAGCGGATTCAATTTGACCTGACCCAAACCAATCCGTGACAAAATCGATAAATATACTCAGATTTTTTTTCCCTACCCCTAAACAAGGCTATGTTATTGCATGTGTGTGTGTATATATATATATATATACACACACACACCCACATGTGCGTGTGTATATACACATGTGCGTGTGTGTATATATATATATACACACACACATGTGCGTAAGGCTAACAACATAGACCATAATGGTAGATGTGGGAGGAAAAAGATGGGAAATTAGTGAGGCAATAATGAAAATACCATGAGATGTTAGATTGGAGGGGGACTGGATTTAACGGCTTCGCTATTCTACACAAAACATCAATGTTTTTGAGAGGGGGGCACCAAATTCCTTGAATGCAATCATCAAATTCATAGTCACTTCAATAATAATAATATTATTATTAATTGCGTTTGAAATTGAATTTTAATTAATTTATTTATATAAAAAAAAATTTAAAAAGAGTTGGAAGTGGGATATCACTCTTTGGTGTTGAGCCATGCGTGGGTGCCTGGGTGCCGCACTATTTTGCCTTCTAATTGCTCAGCTCGTCACCTCAAGCCCCTCCTGGCCTGGACCCCAGCTTAGCTCATGCCTTTATCTTTTTTTATTTTATATTAATTTTATTGGGAAATATAAAATTATGTATATATTCATATACAAATCTTTTGACTTGATATATTATGTGTAATATTACCGTAGCACACATAAAAATCTTTATGGTTTTACTTTTATGTAGTCTTATAAAATCATTACTCTAGTTGACATGTATGTATAAAGAAGTTTTAATCTTAAACTTTCGATTGTAGTGTGCAAGAGTCAAGAGTTTCGACAGTCGCGAGTTCGATTCCTACTGAAGTCATAAATTAAAGTAAGGAAAATTAAATTTTGCACTTGAGGAAGTATTGGATGCAGGTGAAACAAGCACCCGCCTCCAAAACACCAAAAGGAGGCGGGTGCATGTGCCTATCATGCACCCACCTCCAATATCATGCCTGTTGGGGATGGATGTTACAGGCACCCGCCTTCAATACTCCAATTGGAGTCGGGTGTTGGGTCGCGAAACCCACCTCCAATGAGCATTTTTCGGGTAGTGATAAGAAGGGTTATTGTATGACTTTAGTTTTTGGTAATGACAAAGAATATAGTTTTGATGGATGAAATACGAGAAATGAATGTCAAGAGAGAGCACAAAATATTGAAAATATTTAACAGTAACTAAAATTGAACGATCGAAACATATGAAATCACCTCAATATTAATGAAGAAAGTGAGAAAATAGTTGGAGATAAATTAGGTAATTATAAAACTCCTAAATAATTATATAAAATCTTTAGATGCACTAGTTGCTCGTACAACGTGTAAGAAATAAAATATTAATGTAAATTAAATAGAAATAAAGGAAGACCTAAAGTCAAAAAAAGAAAAATATACTACGTTTAAATGAGAATAAAAATATAATTCATATATATAGTTGGCTAGCTCCATATTTAGTTAAACAAAAGTTTTGTTGTCGATCGTTTATGTAATTGTTTGCGAGGATATATATATATAATGCAAGATTTTATTGGACATGGATATTTGGGTAATGATGGATCTAAGATACGATGATTAATCACGGGATTTCATGCAGGTTTTAGTTGGGGGCATATGAAATGAGACAATTAATGTGTATGTTTGTGACTAGGTAAATTACGATAGCAACGAGTCAAAAATCCATTGACTCTAATTTATAGAGGATCATCTAGATGTTGGAGATTCGATTTATCCCTTATTAATTTTATCTATTTTTACGCACTCTAAAATCAATATTAAGATAAAGAGATACGCATCTCATTTTGTATAAAAAAGATAACTCATATCGACTTTCCTGTAAATACTTTGCCTTTGTTATATGCTGCGCATATGTGCCAATTAAGTTAACGTTGGAATATTATTTTGGAGATTGAAATTCGGAATTGAGCTCCACTTCATTTTATTAGCCTTTTCTTCATTTCTTTGCATAATCTTTAGCAATGCATTAATAATATTTGAGGATTCTCAAAGTATTCCCTATACCCTTAATAAGATGTCTTTTAAGCCTCTTCGTTCTTTTTTCTTTTAATAAATGTCATTTTACAAATTTCTAAATCATTGACATAATTTATGAATATTCAATCCGATAATATAGAACTCAAAGCGACCCGGTTGATATACCTTCGACCCTTTGTTATAGCCCGTTTGGTTTTGTTCAAAAATTGAATTTGGTCAAACCCAATAAAAAAAATAAGTTGACACGCAATTGAATTGGCGTGACCTACGACTAAATCAAAATTCGAAAGTCAAAGTCAAAATTTTAATTTAAAATGTAGTATTTTTTATGTATTATAATATATTTATAGTTAAAATTACCATGATAGCATCCGATATTTTCATCTAGTCCACTCGAAGTAATCCTCTAATCTTTTCCCTCGATTCGGTTCAGACAACACAGATTCTATCGTGCCATGGAGGAGGGAAAGAGAGATGGTATTTAGAAGTATGAATCTCACCTCTTTACTTTATAATAGGCAGCATAATATAGACCGGTGATGAATGCATGTTTTGTCATGCATATTCGCTACACAACATCTCCAGTAGTATCGGAAATGACTCTTTATTCGATTCTTAAAATCTTAATTAATAGAAACATTTAGGGTTGAGAACGAACACGAACGTTCACGAACAAGATCAGGATCGACTCGTTAAAAGCTCGGTTCGAGATCGTTTATTTATTAATAAACGAACACAAACAAAATTTTAACCTCGATTAATAAACGAATAATAAATGAACAAAAGGGAGCTCGGCTCGATTACGTTCGTGAACAGCTCGATAAGAAAAAATAATTTTTAAGAAGGATAAAATACATATATAATTTATCATTCATACATATAACATGAAAATAAATTTAGTGCAGTGGTAAGACATCAAAAGGAGAAGCAAAGGAACTAGGGTTTGAATCTTCATAAGGCCAAATTTATTTTATTTCACAATTTTGAGGTGAATTTCACCCAATCCCACATCGGAAATGAGAGAAGATTTGAGAGGAAAATTCCTTATAATTAGATGAGCACGACACTTAGGGCTGAGAACGAACATGAACAAACTTGGCTCGACTCGATTAATAAATAAACGAATAAGAACAAGATTTTAAGCTCGATAAATAAATGAACAATAAATGAAGACGTCAAAGCTCGGCTCGATTAATAAATAAACGAACATGAACAAGATTTTAACCTCGATAAATAAATGAACACATCAAAACTCGACTCGGCTCGTTATCACCCCTAGAAACATACATCTATACTATTACTGTTCAAACTACTGCTCTTGCCTAGCTATAATAGTCTAGGCATCTTTTAGATGGAGAGATATAGGCAGAGTTATGGCGGGGCCTTGTGGGCCTCGGCCCCACTAACCCCATTTTAAGTTCTTATATATACATATATAATTATAGTTAATATTTTGTGTGGTATGTGTAATGTTCCCAGTTAGTATACATTTTTAAACTAATACTACTATAATTTTAAGAATTTGTGTTTTGCAATTTAACGTCGTGTCGCATGTGAGATTTTTTTTTTCCCCATATTTATATGAATATTTTTGCGCCATTCTGGATGTGCCCCATTTAAAAAAAGTTTCTGGCTCCGCTAGTGGAGAGAGAGGATGAGAAAATGTCGATACAAAAGATGTCGTACAATATTTATTTGAAACTTTTCTAGAATCAGACAAATACATGCTAGACAACTTTCTTGTACACGTACAATAGTCTGGCCTTGATAAAAGTTAAATCAGCCATATTAGCACAGAGATAAAACTTGATAATTACAAGTTCAAAACATATTAGCACAGGAAAAGCTAGATTCATAAATTACTAAAGCGTTTAAGTTAAATCTTCTTTGGAACAGAGAGTTAGATAACGTTCAATATACATACTCAATGATAGAAAGCTTCATATTACAAAGAGAAATGAGCTCTAACTATGACATGTCTACATTTTCTCGTAATGACATTTGCAAAAATAAAAATACGTAACAAAATAAAGTACTTCAGGATGCATGATGCTTGGACCACAATCCGAAAGAACATGTAACCCAAGTAACTTTGGAAACTCAGGAAGAGAACCTCACATTTTGGCAAGAAAATTCCTTTAATGTATAATAAAAAGGAAGACCTTTAATCCCAAAAAAAAAAAAAACAGAAGACCTTGTAGTCTGTTGAAGTCTTTGTTAATGCTTTAGGTTTCCATCATGAACCTTGAAAGTTAATTTTTTTGGCTTTGCTTTGTTCACCACTTTCTCCAGCCACTCAAAAAGCCCAACTTCCACAGTTTTTATTTTTACTTTTTTAGGTTCAGTATTTTTTAATTTGTTTATATTCTTTCTCTCACCTTAGGTCACCCCCAGCTTGATTGGCTCAATCAGGATAAGCTCCATCACCATTTTTTCTAGTCTTTTTCACCATTTTTTCTAGTCTTTTTCACCATTTTCTTCTTTTATCATAAATAAGGGGCTTGTTCTTTATCTCATGTTTAAAACTAAGTTTGAAAACATATTTTGAAAATTAGTTTTATAATGTAAAAAGTGTATTAGAAATATAAAAAGTAGATGTTAAATAGTAAAAATTTATATTAAAAATGATGAAAAATAATTAAAATATATTAAATTTACTGTTGAAACCAAAAGAACAGGCTACACTCCTAGACTCTATCACAGACAGCTCTCGCAATATATTTAGAGACAAACAAGGCAACAAAGAATAATTCTAGACCTAATGACCCAACCACAAATGCCACAACAACTAACCAACATACAGAGGCTTACCTACATAACTCAAAAGTCGATATATCATTTTCTTCATCTCCCCCCTTTTTCTTTTATTCTAATTTTTAATGATCCATGAAGGTATAAATATATATATATATATATATAAACCAACTATATATATAAAAGTGTGGTACTATAGATTGATGTTTCTGTTCACTACGTTTGTCACATAATAATA
Organism: Leptodermis oblonga; assembly: GCA_016801395.1. Taxonomy (NCBI): domain Eukaryota; kingdom Viridiplantae; phylum Streptophyta; class Magnoliopsida; order Gentianales; family Rubiaceae; genus Leptodermis; species Leptodermis oblonga. The sequence continues at coordinate 62,124 of VMRK01000058.1, forward strand.
TATTAGAAATTAAATATATTCTTTCTTTGTCTTGTGTTAGAATATTAATTAATTATTAACTAGTTCGCTTTCTTTTGAGGAGGATTATTGTTGTTATTACGTATCGTAATTTGTCTTGTTAGAATAATAATGGGGGATGGTGCGTTTAGAATAATTGGGACAGCCCACGCATGTTTATTTATTTATGTTTACGTCATATCGTAGAGGTCTTAATCCAGTTTCATTTTTTTGATAATGGATGCACTTGTACACTATTTAATCCCGTTTAATTTAAGGTAACACCAGGTTTTCTCTCTCATTCATTAATTAATTAGAACGGTCCACTTTAAACAATATACAACTTATTATATCTGTCAAAATACAACACCTAAAATATCTAGTTTTACATACTTTATTTCACTTATATACTTACTTATTAAGTTTGAGCTAATTGTAGATCATATATACATGATTATATGAGCAAAAGTATGACAAGTAAAATATTTGAAAGTGGACTCTCTTAATGGAACAAAAAATGTTTTTCAAAGTGAAATCTTCTGATGGAACGAAAGGAGTAGTATTCTTTAAATAATTAATTAATTTCACATATAAAATTAATTAATGAATAGGGGACCTTGTTCATTTTTATCGTTTTTGTCTGTGCTTTGGTTTTGTTTTTTTATTTCTACAAAAACAAAAAATTAACATGTTATAATTTTATTTTTTATTCACGATTTCTAATACAAATTTTTATATTTATAATATACTTTTATTTTTCTCGAAACATGTTTCCAAAATCATATCAAAACAAACAGGGCTGAAATAAATTATTGCTTTTAAAATTATAAATTTTGTCAAGGCCATTTTGAAATTTTGGCTCCTAATTCAATCATACCATCTTATCAAAAGACTTTATATTTTGGTATAGCATGCAATTAGTCGATCTTATACGAAATACTGAAATGGAAGTAAAGTTTGAAGGTTTCGTATAATACATTGTCATATGAAATTATACATCAATTATACCAATGGCTAAATCATTTTGAATAGAACATAATAGAAAGAGTATCTAAGTGTGCAATGGTTTAACACATGTAACAAGATGCATTACAAATATAATTATAGTGGACTAGTAACAATTTTAGTTAATAGTTGATAATGGTTAATGATCTGATCATAAACCACTCCGAACTTGTATATCCTTCCGTTTTATTAGAAGAGTCAATTTTGAACTGTGTACAACTTATTATGACTATCAAAGTACAACACATAAAATAGTAAATTTAATACAATTTATTCTATCTATATTTTTTACTTATTAAATATTGGCTAATTGTAGACCACATGTGATTATATTAGTAAAGATATGAGGAGTAAAAAACTTTTAAAATGTGGACTCTTCTATAAAAACAAAAAATATTTTTCAAAATGAATTTTTCTAATGAAACGGAAAAGGTATATGTTTGTAAGAATATCATAGAAACCAGATATTTAATTCTTCCTTGATTTATGCAAAATAGCAGCTAGAAAGGGCAATGGAAAAAGTGCAATTAGCTCATCATAACTAACAATAATATCCTTATAATTAAAGATAACCTGGATAACTTATTAATCCATGCATCCACTATAGCTTCTTTCATGTTCTTATAAATTTATAACATATATATTTGGCTACTTGTAAGCTGCAAAGGACACCTACATAAGGGGTGTCAAACTGCAGTTAAAGTGAGTTCCTTCCTACATAGTTTATGTGTTCAAACATTAGGAAACCAAAAAGAGGGTGGCACATATGTACTTGACGATGCACTACACCATAACACTTAATTAGATGAAGTTTTTAATTATTTTCTTGGTACTTCTTTTCAATCTCAACATATTGGCTAACTTAGAATAACTAGTGGAAATTGGCTACCTAAACTACAACACTTATAAACAAAGAATTAATTACAATAAGATTGAGATATAAAAGGTGCATTGTTTAATCTTGATCAATTTGAAGATAAAAGGGTTTGTTAATTGCTTAATCTTTGATTTAATCTCCAATAAAAATGATTGAGAGAGTGAAAATATAGTATGAATGATGTGGCATCACGTGGTAGTTACTATTTGGCGGTGTAAATTTTTCAGATATACGATAAAAAAATTTCAAGTAGATGTCGTGACAATCTACACTTACATAATGTATCATCACTCAATCTTCAAATTCACAAACATATTGTATCCTGATTTTTTTAAGAAAAAAAAAGAAATTAAAACTATAATGAAATCAAATACCTTGATGTTTAAAAACATTAAAATACCTACTAAACTGTATAGAATAAATATCCAAAATTTCCTTATTTTGGAAGGGAGATAATTTTGTTATTTCATACGAATTCGGGAGGTATTTTGATGGTTTTCAAACAACGATGGCTCAATAATATTTTAAAATTTATACAAAAATAAAATTATACTTTCTCCTCCGTCTTACTCAAAGAGTGCACTTTCAAAAAATATATATATATTGTCATATTTATTTACGTTATATACCCTTACTAATATTACAATGTGTAGTTCACAATTAACCCTTACTTCTAAAGTAAGTATATAAGTATAAAATATGGTGATAAATTACTTATTTTAGGTGTTGTATACCTCATCACCCATAATAAATTATACACATTTCAAAATAAACTATTTGAATGGGACGGAGGAAGTAACATATAAGACTACGTGTGTGACAGGTTCCTAATTAATGTACATGGATTAATTCATTTCTACTTACCCATGCAATGGCTTGTTGGCTATAATAACAAGTTGCTTTCGCCGTACTTGTGTAACGTTGGTGGCCACACGTTTAGATCTTCGAATCAATAAATTATATGGTATTTAAATCGTGGTCATTAAGTACAACTTAATTAATTAACACTACCTCGACATTTTTGCCAAACTCTTAATTAACTTAATTATAATTAATTTCATTAAAGCCAATAATGAGAAGACTGCTGTCTATGAGGAAAAGGGTGATTAGCAATGCTAATCCTGTAATTAGTTGCTTAACCACCAAAGAGATTAGCGGATTTTTCCAAGCCATTTGAGTGGTGAGGCTGTCGCAAATCAACGAATGATTATTATGTGTATAGGGAATTAATTGGGAGTTTAACACGTCTAATACAAGCCAATTCATTTAATTTAATCATTAATCATTAATCATTAATCATTAATCATCATCTGAGCAAATCGAAAGAAATTCTTCTTGGTGTATAGGGAATTAATTGGGAGTGTGTCTAATACAAGCCAATTCATTTAATTTAATCATTAATCATCATCTGAGCAAATCGAAAGAAATTCTTCTTGGTGCATGGACTCATTACGTTAAACTCCCTGTAGTGTACTAGTAGTTGTGATGCGTAGCGGGCTACCAAAATATCGAAAATTCAATTTTTATACTTGTCAGTTTTGTTCATTTATGATGCAAACTGACAACATTCTGTAGGATGTTTTCCATTTCATTCTTCCTTTTTCACCGTTCATACCTTATCTGTAATAAATAACAGGACTTTAAAAACTATGGTGCGTTAAAAAAGGCAGTAAAGAATATAAATATATATATTATTATTTTTCTATTGTATCGTAAAAAAAAATTAAAATTTGTTTTTCTTTTGTGTCTATTAGTTTTAAAGAGAGTTATATAAAAATTGAACAAAAAAATTGCATTATTATAGCCCAGCCCTATAACGGCCCAGTAAATTTTCATACACAAAGTTGGGCCTTCAAATTAGTTTGTGTCGGGTTTCACGTTGCTCCTGCTAATCAAGTACCCATTAAATAATGCAGTATCATGTGAATAAGTTTGTAATTAATTATAATATAATTAACTATAATAGACACTATTCTTAATTCAAATGATGACTAAATTGTCAATTAACATTCAGTGGTTTATTGAATTGTTAGTCATCACCATTATTATTATTATACTCTCTCGGTTCTATTAGAAAAGAAAAGTCCATTTTACATTACTAGTATTATAAAGTGAATTATTTTAATAGAGCAGAATGAGTAATTTTTTATGTTAATTTCAAATCAAACTTTTTTTTTTAGTGAAACAAATATAGTAATAGCCAGGGACTTAAATAAAAAGTAAATGTAATGCAATTTAATTTAATTTTTGAAGCGGTGTAATTTCATTAAATAAATAGTGGAAAATAAAATAAAAAATGGAGGGCGGTTGGGCTAGAATCCACTGCAATCTTTTGCCTTTCCCAATAAAATTACTTTTTACCACGGCTGTAAAAAAAAGATTCTTACCCCGTCATCTCATTTCCCATGAGCACTCTCGGAAGCTGACTTGTCATTTTTCACAGTGGTCCCCACTCTCCAATGATTCTCGTCCATGATTCACTAGCAAATAGTGTTAGCAATTTCTGATACGGATTCGGCATGATATAAGCGGGTTAGAATTGAACCTTTATAAGTTTGTGTGTTATATGCGTCAACCCGAATAACACGAATAATTAAACGGGTAAGATTGGGGATGAGAAAGTCGACACATAAAATCCTAACCCGACACGAGAAATTTATAATTATAATGAGAAACATGACACGAACACAAAATATTCGCGGATGAAATGGGTCGACAAGAATAGCACGATAAATTGAATGGGTAAACTTAGAGTTGGGAGGTGTCGACATAGTGACCCGTCAACCCAAACCCGAAACCGGTGACTGAGACACGACACGAATTGCCACCACTATCTCCAAGTATCTCTTTCGCCTCCAATTTTTTTATTTTTGAACTAACTGAGAATGTGATATATCTAATTAAAATTCGTAAATAATTTTGAAATTTTAATCAATAGATCTTTCATATGTAACCAATCTTTTCATTTTCGTATTATCTCAATTTCTGTATTATATATAGAATGCAGTCACATAACAATTTTATAGAATGCAATAAAATAAAGATGAATATTAATTATAGAAATTAATGTAAAATAGACATAAAACCGGCTAGTTTTATGAATTATGCCATGTTTGGAAACATGTTCCGAATTATTTTTTTCATAATTTTAATACAACTTTTTTATATTCGCAATACAATTTTAATATCTTAAAGTGCAAAATGAGATTGTTTGGGCCTTACAGTTCTATCAATTAACTAACTATCGAGATGAACAAAAAATTAGAGGTTAGACGAGAGATATATATATTATATATATATATATATATATAATGGTGAGATCCAAGTTATAAACTCATTGTGCATTTTGGCTAATTTTTCTTAACCGAAAGAAAAAGAGAAAAACCAATGAAGATTTGAGGTGTCTCATAATCTATGCACATTAATTCATCCAAAAAGTCATACAACTGTCAAAGCCCTTCCCCTACAAGGGTATATCCTTTAAGTTTTGATTTTGGGTAACATTAATATATTACTCTAAGTTATGGTTGTTAAAATCGACACGTGAATCCACAAATTCGATGTGAGTTTTGGTTTTGGAGTATAATCAGTTTTTATTATTTTTAATATAATTTTTTATTATTTAATAATACAATATATTTTTTATATTATAAAATTATTTTTTAAAAATTTATTTTCAAAACAAGTGTCAAACTCATAAAAAAGAACAAGCCATTTATTACCAAACCCACTGCAAAACAAATAAAAAAACTGGAGAACAAAAGGGGTTGCCTTCCGAACGACCACTCCATGACTATGTTTTGAACTTGGAACTATGGCTTGAGCTTAGCTCAATAGAAAAGCATAACCTAGTACTATTCTGGGAATTAGTACTGACACCGAGTACACTATCACGAACCATCACCAAGAGAGAGCGCATTAATGCACAATTCCAAACCAAAAGTAAAAGACAAATGGAAACATCTACTAAAATTTAAATAAAATGTTACATAAGCATCCATTTAATGCCCACCTAAAAAATAAAAATAAAGGATCAATTTAATGGAAAACCTATCAAATACTAACATAGAGGTAATTGCAAATAACCCCTAAATACTAGGGCTGCTAATCTCTGACACGATACGAACTTGCAGGTTAGGGTTGCGAAAGTCGACATGTGAACTCACAAATTCGAACCCAACACGGGAAATTTATACTACAACACGAAAGTTAGGGTTGCGAAAGTCTACACGTGAACCCAATAATCCAAATTCGACATGAGAAATTTATACTACAACACGAAAATGAAATGTTCGTGGGTTAAATGGGTCGACGCGAATAATTAAACAGGTAACGTTATAGTTGAGGAGTGTCGACATAGGAACCCGCCAACCCGAGCACAATACAAATTGCCACCGCCATGAGAATATGTAAAGGCTACTAAATAAGATTCTACACAACAACATTTTGCTTTCAAGTTCAACTAACTGTCAAATACAAAACAAAACCCCATCAAAATTCAAAACTATAGATCATTAGTGAATAGTGATCAACAAAGATTTTCATCAGTGGCCCATTTGCTCAATAAGATCATCGAACAACAAAACTTACAAATGAAACCATCATTATCGATTTTAGGGAGACCAGCTAATGATGTTTTCATTAAATTGAAGTAACTAAAATGGGTAATAATGCATTTGGGCTTGATTACAATGGAGCCAAACAGTCTCAGTTTGCCTTTGTTCCTTCTTTCATCGTTAATTATGAAATTGGCTTGTTCTTACTTAATTGGATTAGTGAATGGTGAATGCAGGGTAAGCAAGAATTGAATACTGGCTCGGTTTTTTACATTGTGAATTCAGCTGAAGGTCAGAGACTTCATGTCATCTCTACAGCATCAGAAATCTTGCACATGTTTCTACCCTTTCAACGTTTCATATTGCATTAGTTGTTCATATCAAAGAAAGAAAGTAAGTTTGGCAAAATTATGACACATTAGAAAACATAATTCCATTCATACGACATGGTAAAGGTAAACTACGCACAAAACCAAAAACAACATTACAATCCTACCCACCCTTCCCAACATAAACGAAATGGTGAAGTGAGGGGTTATATACTGCTGAGATTGTGCAAACATTGCAATAAAAAAAGAAAAAAGAAATTGTGGGCAAAGAGAGAGCTATATTTGTTCAAGTGCCAGTAGTTGCTGCGATCATGCAAAAACGAAATAAAGAAAGAAACAAAATGTTGGCAATACAGAGAAAACAGAGAGCTATATTAATGGTTCAACTTTCACAATTCAGTAATTGCTGAGATCATGCAAACATGAAATAAAGAAAGAAACAAAGTATTGGCAAAACAGAGAACTTATTTGTTCATGCAGTAGTTGCTGAGATCATGATCATGCAAACACAAAGTAGAAAATATAATTATGAATCAAACAAAAAGAAAAACAACATTGCCTAAAATCTTATCCACCCCAACCACAGAAAAAAAAAAAAAAAAAAAAACTAACCCACCCTTCCCAACTACAAATAAACCAAAACATAATCTCACATTTGCCCACCTTTCATTCAAAAAGCTTAGAAGCAAAGCAGAAAAGGCAGAAAAATATGTTAATGATAATATTGCACAAAGATAGTATGGTGGAAAAGAAAAAAGGCAGCGGCGAACGCAGAACAAAATATATGCGGGGGTGATGTTAGTGGTAAAAACAATTTCCATAATATATGAAAATGGGTGAGTTTAAGGTAAGAAAATTTTTTCCATATTAATATGAGATAAATAACTACTAACGTATGAACATAACCATAATAATATATTTAAAAGAATTTTTTTTAAAAAAAATCTTTAATCCTTGAACAATCAGGGAAAATTATACGAAAAAGAACTAACAAACACAGACATTACAAGAACAACGAACACAGAAAAAGTGAAAATCATACGAAAAGAAACTAAAAAACACAGAAATTAAAACTCCTCCATTACAAGAACAACGAACACAGAAAAAGGAAAAATCATACGAAAAGAAACTATCAAACACAGATAAAAAGAAAACGACCAGAGAACTAGCACTACCACCCCACCCAAACCCAACCATGACCTACAATAACACATGGCTGGAGGAGTCGTAGCCAGATTAGTTTGGAGGCGGGGTCAGAGGCGGAATATCTGGGTTATACCGTTCAGTGTCACGCCAAGCCCAAATATTTAGGCTCGAGCTGGCTTGTCAAAATTAGAAACACATGGCTGGAGGATTCGCAGCCAGATTACTTTGGAGGTGGGGTTGAAGGCGAAGTACCTGGCTTGTACCGTTCAGTGTTGCACTTAGCCCAAATATTTAGGTTCGAGCCCAGCTCGTCAAAATTATAAACACATGGATGGAGAAGTCATAGCCAGATTAGTTTGGAGGTGGGGTTGGAGGCGGAGTATCTGGCTTGTACCGTTCAGTGTCGCGCCGAGCCCAAATATTTAGACTCGAGTCCGGCTCGTTAAAATTATAATAGGCTAGACCCTGCCTGCTTTTTATCAAGCCAACTCGATTAAACCCAATTCGGATTCAGCTCAGCTCATTTATTGCCCTAGTTCACATCCTTCAACCGTTTTTTCTCTCCTCGGATTCTCTCTCTGTTTATCAAGATAGACCTCATTAGGAATCCCTCAAATGACCTTGCCTACCCCCTGGATCAAAGTTTGTGGAATGTTTTTTAAGAAACTTGTTTTTTTTAGGAGCAAAAGCAATATGAAAGAAGGGAAGAGTAAGAAAAGTGAGGAGCCTGAGAGGACTCACATCATGTGGTAGCTGGTAGAGGTGAAGTAAGGGGTTATATAGAGGGGAAATAGGTCTCAATGCAATATTTTTGAGATTGTGCAGACATGCAATAAATAAAGAAAGAAACTGTGGGCAAAAACCGACTGGAGAACTAGCCACTACCACCCCTCCTAAACCCAAACATGACTGCCTTAGTTCAGAGGAGTCATAGCCGTATTATTTTGGAGGCAGGGTCGTAGTCGGAGTCGGGGTCGGAGGCAGAGTATCTGGCTTGTTCCTTTCAGTGTCTCGTATCTCTTTCACTTGAGCAAGGATTTCATAAGTATCTTCTCTCCTGCCATAGAAGCCTTTTTCCTTATGTTGGCCTTGTTTCTCCCCAGATTCTCTCTGCTTATCAATAGGGACCTCGTTAGGAATCTCTCCAATGACCTTGCCTACTCCCTGTATCAAAGTTTGTGGAATGTTTTTTAAGAAATTTATTTTTTTAGGAGAGAAAACAATATGAAAGAAGGGAATGGTAAGAACAGTGAGGAGTCTGAGAGGGCTCAGATAATGTGGTAGCTGGTAGGGTGAAGTGAGGGGTTATATAGAGGGAAAGAGGTGACACTCAATGCAGGACTATTGAGATTGTGCAAACATGCAATAAAGAAAGAAAGAAATTGTGGGCAAGGAGAGAGCTATATTTGTTCAAGTTTCAGAATGCCAGTAGTTGCTGCGATCATGCAAAAATGAAATAAAGAAACAAACAATGTGTTGGCAATACAGAGAAAACAAAGAGCTATATTAATGGTTCAACTTTCACAATCCAGTGAGGGGGTGACGTTAGTGTCAAAAAAATTTCCATAATAGATGAGAAGGGGTGAGTTTAATGTAAGAAAAATTCTTTCAATATCATTATGAGATACATAACTACTAACGTATGAAAATAACCATAATAATATATTTAAAGGAATTTTTTTGAAAAAAATCTTTAATTCTTGAACAATCAGGGAAAATCATACGAAAAAAAAAACTAACAAACACAGGAATTAAAACTCCTCTATTACAAGAACAACGAACACAGAAAAAGTGAAAATCATACAAAAAGAAACTAACAAACAAAAAAATTTAAACTCTTCCATTACAAGAACAACAAACACATAAAATATGAAAATCATACGAAAATGAATTAACAAACACAGATAAAAAGAATACCGACTAAAGAACTAGCACTAACACGCCACCTAAACCCAAACATGACCTACAAGAACACATGACTGGAGGGGTTGTAGCTATATTAGTTTAGAGGCGGGGTCGGAGATGGAGTATTTGGCTTGTACCATTCAGTGTCTCGCCGAGCCCAAATATTTAGGCTTAAACTCGGCTCGTCAAAATTATAATAGGCTCAAACCTAAATATTTAGGCTCGAGCCTTACTGATTTTTATCAAAGCCATCTCGATTAGACTCCAATTCGGGTTCGGCTCGGCTCATTTACAGCCTTAGTTGACATCCTTCAACCCTTTTTTATTCGTTTAATTATTTGTGTCAATCTATTTAATTTATGAATATTTCGAGTTCGTGTTGTGTTGTAATAAACCCAAATAACATGCAAACCCTTCAAAACTTAACCCTTAAACCATTTGTATAGTGTTGGGTTTATATCCTGTTTTCGTTTCGTTTTGTGTCGTAAAAGAAATTAACAGTCATAATTGTGGATAAGATTTTAGGCTATGTTGTTTTCCTTTTTTTTTGAATGAAATTGAAATTTGTACTTTGTAACTACTGCATTGTGAAAGTTGTACAATATAGGTCTCTGTTTTGCCAACACTTTCTTTCTTTATTTCATCATCTAAGCAATTACTGCATTTGTGAAAGTTGAACAATATATATTGTTTACATCTAAAAATTATTTACTAATGAAATGTTTCCTTATGTTTTAAATATATTTTTTACATTTAAAACTATTTACTAAAAACATTATTACTTTATGAGTAATTATATACTCAGCAACAAATTATAGCAATTTTTTGATAACAACTCATGTGGCATGCATACATTGGCCAATTATTTGATATTAATAAAAATGTAACCAATGAATGCATGCCACATGAGTTGCTATCAAAAAGTTGCTATGATTTGTTGCTAAGACTATCATTTAAAACCATTTACTAAAAAAATTATTACTTTATTTGGGCCAAAGGTGTGGTGAGAAGAAACTAGTACTCCTTCTGTCCCACTCAAAGAGTCCACTTTGAAATGTGTACAACATCTAAAATAAGTAATTTACCACTATATTTTTCACTTATACCCTTACTTCTAAAGTGGACCACAGCTCGTTCTATTAATAAGGTTATGTGATGTAAATAAATTCAAAGTAGGCTCTTTAAATGAGACAAAATTATTTTTTTAAAAGTTGACTCTTTGAGTGGGACGGAGATAGTTCTATTTATAATCAAACCTTTTACTGGCACTTTTTTTTTAAATAAAAAAAAAGTAAGCCTTGTGTGCTCTAATTTGACCCAATTATGTCATTGGCCCAATTCTGTCATTTCATCAAATTTGGCTTTACTTAAGGCCTCAGCCCAAATGTTTAAATTAGTGATTTTTCACAACACAACACATTAGCCCATTGCCAATTTTGCATAACAAAATAAAATAAATTTCTTGTTTGGTTTATTCTCCTGTTTTTTGAAATAAATGTAAATAATTTAGAACTAATCAGGAGGCAAATAATTTATAATTAGTGAGTAATGCCTATGAATTATACTATAGTACACAGAAACTCCCAAAAAAACACACTTTACCTAGAAATTAAAAAGTTTACCTAAAACAAGAAAAATCACTCAGAAAAGAAAAAGCGAACAATATGGGGGGATCAGAATCACATTTAGGATAAAAATTAAAATGAATTTGAAAGTTTTTATAAAATCAAAAGGTAAGGGAATGAACAAGAACACTACTGCACCTAGGGCTGAGAACGAACACGAATGTTCATGAACAAGCTCGAGCTCGACTCGATAAAAATGTTCACGAACATGATTTTTAGGCTCGATAATAAACAAACACGAACATGGTGTTAAAGCTCGTTGATGTTCGTGAACAAGCTCGATTAAAATATTAACTATATTATTATATAAAATAAGTATATACAATATTAAAATTTTAAATAATAGAAATAATTGAATCTTTATATATATTTATATGTACATAGATATTAATATATGAATTTAAATTAAATTTTGATTTTTATGTAAGTTGATATAGTAATTAAAGCAACTAAACATTACAATTTTCTGTTAGTTAATGCGAGATAGAATGCACACAAATGTTCATGAACAATCTTGGCTCGGCTCGATTAATAAATAAACGAACACGAACAAAATTTAAGACTCGATAAATAAATGAACACGTCAAAGCTCTACTCGGCTCGGCTCGTTATCACCCCTAACTGCAGCAGCTATAAAACAAATAAAATGTTCATAAACTACCACAAATACTCATGCTACATTATAACGTATATTAAACTTTTAATATCCAAGTTAACCTAAATACATATATAATTCGAAATCTCCTTGGAATTCGAAAGTTAATCAGAAGATTGCGATCGAATTCGAAACATATAAATCAAGATCTACTTTAACTGGAACATAAATGCCTATAATCTATTTGACCTGCCTCCCATCGTCACCGACAACACGATCGCGTTTGAGCCATTGCTGGTTCTCGAGTTTAACTTTCCTCCACTTCTTCTTCTCTTCCTGGTGAAGGCATAGCTTATGATGATGCATGGAACCACAAACGCGATTGTCGAGAGTCCGGAAAAATAGAAAACTCTATCCATAGCATACCTGACTTCCTGAGGAACCTTCATCGTATTTAAACTCAAGTTCGACGTTCAGTATGGTGCCGAGCCCAAATATTTAGACTCGACTTCGACTCGTCAAAATTATAATACGCTCGAGCCTAAATATTTAGGCTAGAGCTTGACTGGTTTTTATGAAAGCCAACTCGATTAGACCCCAATTCAACTTCACCTCGGCTCGTTTACAACCCTAGTTGACATCCTTCAACCCTTTTTCATCCGTTGAATTATTTGTGTCAAACTCTTTAATTTGCGAATATTTTGTACTCATGTTGTGTTCTAGTAGACCCAAATAACCTGCTAGCCCTTCAAAACTCAACCCTTAAACCATTTGTATAGTGTTGGGTTCATATCCTGTTTTCGTTTCGTTTTGTATCGTATAAAACTTGACAGCGATAATTGTGGATAAGATTTTAGGCTATATTGTTTTCCTTTTTGTTTGAATGAAATTCAAATTTGTACTTTGTGTTTACATGATATCAGCAACTATTGCATTGTGAAAGTTGAACAATATAGGTCTCTGTTTTGCCAACACTTACTTTTTTTATTTCATGATCTTAGCAATTACTGCATTTGTGAAAGTTGAACAATATAGGTTTATGTTTCCAAATTTTCTTGTACGATATTTTTCTTTTACTTCTTTTACGCACCCAAGGGCATGTAATTTTTTGTGCACTTTCAAGTTTGATGCCACCTTTTTTCCTCTATTAAACATTAACCCCTCCCTTTTTCCTCTATTAAACATTAACCCCTGCAACACCTCACTTCACCCCTACCACATTATCTAACAATCTCCGACTCCTCATTTTACCCCTACCACATTATCTAACCCTCTCCGACTCCTCACTTTACCCCTACCACATTATCTGACCCTCTCTAACCCCTCATTTTACCCCTACCACATTATCTAACCCTCTCTAACTCCTCATTTTACCCCTATCACATTAACTTCTTCCCCTTCACTTTCTCATCTAAAATGAGTTTCCTCAAAAGTATTACACAAACTTTGATTCAGGGCGCATGAAAGGTTATTGGAGGGGTTCCGAATGAGGTTGATCTTGATAAACGGAGAGATAATCAGGGGAGAAACATGGCTGAAAGAAAGAAAAAGGCAGCTGTGGAGGAAGAAAAAAGATTTGATCAAATCATGCCTCAAATGAAGCGATACTGAACGGTATCCACCTCCGACCCTGACTTCGACTCCATCCCCGCCTTCAAACTAATCCGACTAAGGCAACCATGTGTTATTGTAGCCATGTAGCTAATGTTTTTGTTGGGTTTGGGTGGGTGGAAGTGCCTAATCCTGTAGTTGGTTGGCCTTATTAGTTCCTTTGCTTTTTTATTATGTTTTTCAATTTTCCATGTTCGTTCTTGTAATGAAATGTCAATTTTAGTGAAGCTTTGATAAAAAAAAATGCCCGCAAACTTCTTTACATCGTCTGTCACAATTTTTGAACACTAAATTGTAAGATTCATTCAATAATTTACTATTTTGTATTGGAATAATTCTCTGTGTTAGGAAAAATCCCTTTCAGGATATCTGAACTACTTATTGAAAGAAATATCTCAACAACAACACTGCAGTGGAACTGAAAACAAAAAAGAAAAAACACAATTATTTAACATGGTTTAATCTACTGGAATATAAGAATTTATAGAATATAAGAGTTAATCTCTTTGCCATCAATTCTATTCTATCATTCCTCTTTATAGTTATCTTTAGAACCCTTTTTGTATAGAATGAGATCTGAAGACTGCTCTCTATGTTGCTGCTCTAGTCTATTACAAACAACGTCTATTTATGATAAAATTAGGGAAACTCTATTGGGCTTAGTTTCTTAATCTATTCAGAATTAGAAAAGTTTGACCCAATACTAATTGTATTAGGATTTTGAGAAGATACCACAACAAATGCTCCATCGACTCAAAGTCCTATGTACAATAACATCATCTGAAAATGAGACTTGTTTATTCTTCTTCGACTTCAACTCCTCATTTTGAATGTCAAACTAAGCAAAGACCCATTTTTCGAATCACCAACATAAAAGATGTGATGATTACTCATCGCTCATTATAGCATCAACTCATCTCCTTTGAATAATTTGCAGAAATCTCCATCGCCAGTGAATTTGCACCCACAAGAACATAATTTACCCAACAAAATTATGTTATCAGTACAAGTAGGCACATATTTCACATCAGTTAATTTTCTTACAGTACCATGGTGAGTCTTGAAAAGTGTAGTACCAATATCCTTAATCTTTATATTCTGACAATTCCCCACAACGATGTGTTCAAAATTTCCATCAGCCTGCAAAGTATCAAAATAAGATCTATATCTTTATGTGCAAATGCTGTACAATCCATTTCCCAACCTGAACTGCATGACTAAGTATCCTTCATCTTCAATATATCATCATTATCACGAAAAACATTTGAGCTTGTGGAGTCGTCTATCTTTTCTTTGCCATTCTCTTCATCTCCTTCAAATTCTTAAAGTCTTCTTTCATGATAGGGCAAGTTTATTAAATGTGACCCTTCTCACCCACAGTAATAATACTCTAAATTATTGTAGTCTCTCGGTCGAGATCTTCCACAAATGTCACTCCTCTCTCGTGAACGACTCCTCACTCGATTTGAACTCTCTGCAACAGCTAGTGTTTCCTCTCCCCCATTCATAATCTATTTTCCCATTATCTTTTCATTTTCTCCTAGCTGCGTAACCATATCATCAAGTGTCAAACTTGTCTTCTCAACAAGTATTGTTTGCACAACCGGTTTATAAGATAATGACAAACAAGACAGCAACAACAAAGTCTGCCCTTCATATTTGACTTCCTCTCCCGTATTTAGAAGTTGGCATACTAGCTTATCGAACACAATTTCATGATCATGAAAATTATCTCATTCAGTTATCTTCAAAGTGTAGATGTCCATTTTCATGTACAATCTGTTCGTTAGTAACTTCGACACATATGTGCTCTCCAACTTGTCCAAGATCCTCTTTGGTGTCTTCTCTTTCAGAACATTGTATTTAATTTCTAGAGCAAGTGCAATTCGAATCGTACTAATTGCCTACTTCTTCATTGTATCCCAATTTCTATTACTCATTCCTTCGAGCTTCTTATTTTCAAGTGCTTGATCAAGATTATCCCGCACAAGTAAATCTTGAATCGTATATTGTCACATCGTAAAATCTATCTTTTCATCGAAGAGTAGAGTCTCAAACTTCTTTCCTAACATCTTTACAATTGATCCAAACAGTCTTAAATCACTTGAATCAAAATTAAACTAACCCTAAAAACCGCCCTTGACTTTTTGAGCCCGGAGAAACGTCGGGCCCACAACAAAAGATAACAACCTTGAACCAAACATGTCTAGCCTAACTGGCAAAAACATGTGAGGTACCATTTACCGCAGCGGGAGGTCCTGGGTTCGAGTCCGGCGGACAACAACTTAAGGGGACTTTCCCTGCAAATTTAAGGGGTTGACGGGGTTCGAATCTGGGCTTCCCGTTAGCACCCTTTTGCTCCCAGGGGCTTAGCTCAGTTGGTAACTTGGCAGCAGATTGCAGCCAAGGACGCAGGATCGAGCCCTGGCAGCCGCAGTGTGGGATTTTCATCCCCCCAATGTGGGGGGTGGATCCTTGTGGGCACCAGGCACTGGTCCTCCTGCCAAGGTTACCGCTGAGTCACCCTGATTTACCCCTCACACGAGGCTCATGGGGCTGGGCGGTGTGGGCCCTGCGGGCGAGGGATATCGCCTTTAGCCAAAGATAACAACCTTGATTTAATTTGCTTGATCTACCGTCAAAACACAAACAAACTAATCTCTCATCCTTTCTTTTATTCTAAAACCACGGACCCACCACAAAACCAATTAACCCCAACGGAAAACCAAACAAACCTTCAATCGGTGCACCTTAGGCTCAAACCAAATTATTGCCTTTTAAATTGGGCCCCACATCAAATGTTAATTAGAAGATCTCGTAGATCATAATAAACATATAAATCGAGATCTACTTTAATTAAAACATAATTGGGTTTAGCTTAAATTTAGATTAAAATCAAAACAATGTCGCTAGACACATGACAAGCACAATCCATGTAATATTAGAAATTAATAAAATATGCAGATGATGATAAAGTTACAAGGACAAAAGAGTAACAAATCAAAATTTTCAAAAATATCACGTTCATTTGTTTTTGCTCGAGATTTGGATGATACATTACATGAAGATGAAAAGAATTCATAATATGAGGACAATTTCTATTTCAGGGACTAAAATACAACATGTGTTCAATTTTTGAGATTGAGAGAAATAGTTTTAAATTTAAAATGAACAAAAATATGATATGAAACTAAGTTGAAGAGTTAAAAAAACCAATTTAAAATTTAAAAACAAAAATACGATGTGAGTCAAAGGTTCATTACCAGCAAAATTATTATCTTTTCTTTTTAATCACCACCACTATCCCCCCTCTGGTCGCCCCTGAATTTTTACTATTTTGGGGTTGTAACACCCTAATCAAAAAATATTAGAATAGAGATGCAAAACCCCAATCCCAGCTTTGTTTTGTTTGGAGCAATGCATCTTTGTCTTTTTGGTCAACATATACGAAACTAACTTTTTAGTCAAATTTTTGATCAAAATGAAAACGGTCACGTTTTTGGTTCAGGTTAACCCGAAGAGAAAATGACATTTTTTGTATTAAAAGTTTGGAATATTTGTAACTTTGGTACTAAAAATTTACTCAGTACCAAACTTGTTATTTATGTTTATACTTTATTATATTTTTAGTACCAATACCTGTTATAGCAGATTTTACATACTCAAACCGAAATCAAAGGTAATTTGGGAGTCTTTTACAAATTTTACAATTTTGTGGGGTTGAAAATATAAATTTTCTAATATTATTTTCAAAACATTTTCGCGACTTTTTTCTCCTCAATCGATGTACAAGTTTTCTTCCGACTGAGGAGAAAGAAAACCGCGAAAATGTTTTGGAAATTATATTAGAAAAATTATATTTTCAGCCCCTACAAAATTGTAAAATTGTAAAATATCCCTAAATTATCGTTGACATCGTTTTGATTACGTAAAACCTGCTATAGCAGGTATTGGTACTAAAAATGCAGCAAAGTATAAACGGAAAGCACAAATTTAAAACTGAGTACTATCAAAGTTGCAAACAGAGTAAACTTTTAGTACTAAAAATGTCATTAAGGAATCCAAAAATGTTAACTATCGTTATAAAAAGGAAAAAGAAAAAAAGGTCATTGAAGACACACATTAATGGATACAACCCAAGAACCATCCATGACCCACCAAGACATTAATGGATACAACCCAAGAACCATTCATGACCCACGAAACATAGGAGGCCATTTTGTAAAGGCCGAAATATTCAAGCTCAACAATCCAACTCCAAGTCATATGCTCCCCCAAGCATGGAAGTTGAATTTTTTAATTATGAATTTGCTTAAATATGTTAATGATTGCGTGAATCAGCCCTAACTCATTTTGTAAACACTCGATGCACAACCCATGAGATTAAGGGTCTCTTTGGTATCATGATTTGGATCATAATTTGGATCAGGATTTTAAAACAAAGTTTAAATCAAGGTTTCAGCTTCTGTTTAGTATCATGATACCAAACAAAGTCCAGAAACCAAGATTTCAGCTTCTGTTTGGTATAAGTTTTTCTCTCTCTAACTTTATTACTTCAATTTTTCTCTCTAAATATTTTTCTGTCTCTAATTTTATTATTTCAATTTCTCTCTCTAAATTTAGTACTTCAATTTGTCTCTCTCTAACTTTATTACTTTCTCTCTCCAAATTTTTTTATCTCTCTAGCTTTATTACTTCACTTTCTCTCTTTAAATATTTTTCTCTCTAAATTTATGAACTTCACTTTCTCTCTCTAAATTTTTTTTATCTCTCTACCTTTATTACTTTCTCTCTCTAACTTTATTATTTTAATTTATCTCTCTGAATTTTTTTCTCGCTCTAATTTTATTACTTCACTTCTCTCTCTAAATATTTTTCTCTCTAAATTTATTACTTCACTTTCTCTCTCTAACTTTATTACTTTCTCTCTCTAACTTTTTTACTTCACTTTCTCTCTCTAAATTTATTACTTCAATTTCTCTCTCTAAATCTTTTATCTCTCTAACTTTATTACTTTCTCTCTCTAGATTTTTTTCTCTAACTTTATTACTTCAATTTCTCTCTCTAACTTTATTACTTTCTCTCTCCAAATTTTTTTTTCTCTCTAATTTTATTACTTCACTTTCTCTCTCTAAATTTATTATTTCACTTTCTCTCTCTAAATTTTTTATCACTCTAACTGTATTACTTTCTCTCTCTAGAATTTTTTCTCTCTCTAACTTTATTATTTCAATTTCTCTCTCTAAATTTTTTCCTCGCTCTAATTTTATTACTTCACTTTCTCTCTCTAAATATTTTTCTTTCTCTAAATTTATTACTTCACTTTCTCTCTCTAAATTTTTTATCACTCTAACTTTATTACTCTCTCTCTCTAGAATTTTTTCTCTCTCTAACTTTATTCTTTCAATTTCTCTCTAAATATTTTCTCTCTCTAACTTTATTACTTTCTCTCTCCAAAATTTTTTTCTCACTCTAATTTTATTACTTTATTTTCTCTCTCTAAATATTTTTCTCTCTCTAACTTTATTACTTTCTCTCTTCAAATTTTTTTTATCTCTCTAACTTTATTACTTTATTTTCTCTCTCTAACTTTTTTTGTTTATCTACAGTGCAAATTAGAATTCTTAGATTGGGAAAATGGGTTGAGAAATAGGGTTTGCTTGAGTGATGATTTGGATTCTGATTTGGGTTAAAATTTGGGCAAATCTACTCTCTAAACAAAGGTTTTGCTGGGCCCCCACTAAATTTGATCCAAGTCATGAGTCAAGTCACCATACCAAACAGGCCCTAAGAGTTCAAATTGCACATCTTACCAAATTTGTGAATTTTAAGCAAATTTTTGTCAAAATTTTAGACTCTCATAATTCAATTTTTTTTTATCAAATTTATAATTTGCAGATCAAAGTTGTTTACGGATTTGTCAACCAACTTTTGAAATTGATCAATGGGTCTCTATCAACTCTCTCCACTCAAAAAGTACACTTAAAAAAAAAAATCAAGAGTTATCACTTCTCTTTTTGATGCGCTTCAAAAGTTATACTATCATGAGAAGGAATGCTCTTAAAGGTGGATAGAAAATGTTTATGTAGTGAATATTCCTTTCAAATGCCTTATTCTTCTTAGAGCAAACCTTCTTGGGGATTATTTCTATTATACTGATCAACAAAACTGGCACTGGTTACACGATGTTGTGGTTGTGGAATATGATTTTTGTACTTGTATCCTTTAATATATTCCAGGAACCGAATGTTGAACAAAGGTTGTCTGTTCAAACAATCCCCAAAACCTTGAATTTGAAGTGGTAACCAGGTACAATGTGCTTACAAGAAGATCCAAGCATATATGCATTTAATGGAGGTGTATGTTTCATAAAACTATTCGGAATTACTATCCCAAACTAAGGAGAGCTGCGAAACTATTGGGTAAGGATGAGTACTTTCTGGCTGCAACATCTCTCGAAGATAGAGCAAAAATGAGTTTGTGACTATATTAAGAGGAGACACGGGGTACCATACGTTTCCATGAAGGTTTTTTCAATTCTAAACTTGAGGAAAGCCTTGATTTTTCAACTTTTTTATTCTGGATGGAAAGTGTATACAACAATGGAGAGATAACCTTCGTTGCTTTTCTTATAGCAGTAGTAGTTCTTGTTCATCAAATTATGAGGCACTACCAGAAGCATTTCCACCACAGTCTCATTGGCCAATGGCCATTGCTCTTCCTTGTGTAACATTTGTGTGCTTCACAATTCAGTCGGGCCTTCCTTCCTGCATTACTGCATATATATATACATATATATATTTGAAAACTCCTGCATATATTTCAGTTCTTTAGAAATTAAAGAAGAATGAATGAATGAATGCCTTTGTCTTTGTCCACCAATAATGCTACAATCTTTCGATCTTCTCCACTTTATTTGCTTTATTTTTTTTTCCTCTCTCCCTAGCTATTTAAGGAATATTTGAGAATTCATAAAGGATCTTTCTTATTTTAGATTATATCGATCTAGTGCTTCTGCTGTGAAGTTTCAAAGGTTGTTCGTCGTTTATAGAGAAATTATTCCATACATTTTCTGTATAAAGATGTTTTACAATATGTATAAATTCAATGGCACGAGTGTAATTTTGCTTGGAACAAAGATAGGATGTATATGTGCATCATAAAGAATAATTTTTTAATGATTTTTTTTACCGCATCCTGATGTCATCAAATGATAGGTTTGAAGAATTGATGTTCTCGTGTTGCATGTCCCATACTTTCTTCATTTCATTAAAATAGTTCAAGTCAAAAAATTTAAAACTTTTTATAGCTAATAAGGTACCACCTCACTTTAAAAAATTAAGGTCTTGTTGGGACAAGTACTTCAAAAACGCTTTTAGTATTTTAAAAGTATAAAAAAAACTAAAAAATAGTGTTTGGGCAAGAAATTCTAAAATGTTTTAAAAAAATAATTTAAAGTAATATATTTGAAATATAATTTTTTAAAAACACTTTGAACATGTTTTACAAAATATTTTAAAGTTATTTTACGTTAAACTCGCGGGTCGGCCTGTCCTGCCTCCGATTGGCCCCCAACCCAGGACCCATGCTGACCTAGCCTCGACTTCGCCCCGCCCAGACCCTAACCACCTCGACCTCCGCCGCACCCCCGTTTAGACCTCGGCTCCATCCCCGACCCAACCCCGACTAGGCCCCGATCCTGGCCCAATCTCGACCAGACCTCGGCCCTACCTCGACCTCGACCCTGGCCCTGCCCACGTTCCGACCTCGGCCCCACCCTGACCTCGTTTTGACCTCGCTTCCAACCCCAACCCCGGATCTGACCACTCCCCAACCCCACTCCCTGCCCACCCAAAAGAAACAAAAAAAACGTTTATACACAGTAAACATATTTATATATAATTTTTTCGCATCAAACATAATTTAAAAATGTTTTTTTTCAAATATTTGATGAAAAATATTTTAACTTTTTTACTGAAAAAATATTTTTATAAAATACTTGCCCAAATACATATTTCATTAAAGAAAACTTCAAAAAACATATTTTATAAATTATTTTTTTCACTTTTATAAAAATGTTTTTGAAGTATTTATCCAAATGAAGCCTAAGTAATCGAACACCTTTTTTTTTTCATGTCTACCGTCACTTTTTTCAAGTATAAATAAATTGTGAACCGAACCGTGGTACCGGAGGGAA
>VMRK01000212.1:0-67323 GCA_016801395.1 Leptodermis oblonga
GGTAAAAACCAAATAGCAAACAAATATCGATGCAGACGTTTTTCCCCTCAAGAACAGGCCGCGAATGGCACACTTAATGATTTTTATTAATGGTAAAATCCCAATTATCAATAGCAACCTAAGATGAACCTATGAGGGGGAGGGGGTGAATTAGGTTCTTAACTCTTTAAAAAATATTTTTTCTACAAAGAACTTTGAAAAACCTTTTACAAAGATAAGTGTAAAAACCGATTTTACCAAGTGAGGTGTGTGATTAGTGATTTACAAAACATGAAAGCAAATAAACAAACAAAGAGAAAGAACACACCAAATTTATAGTGGTTCGGATTACCCTTGAATCCTACTCCACTCCCCAAGTTCTACAACTTGAGAATTCTAATCCTCTAGGAAACACTTAAGGAGTGTTTCAATCCCTTACACTTACTTAACTCTTTCTCAAGAGATTAAGACTTTTCCTTTGCTTAATTTAGCTCTAGATTAAGACTCCTTTGGCTAAGTCTAGCAATGGATCTTTTGCCCTATCCTTCCTCACGAATTTTAGGTCTTATTCAAGAAGTCACTTGCCTAGACCAAAGGACTTTTGCTTGATCAATCTCTTGATCAAGACTTTCTCCTCTTTGCCTAATTTAACTCCAGACTTATGACTTTTACCCCTTTGCCTAATCTCAACCTCTTGAGATAGGTCTTCTACAATTGCCTAAACCAACATCTTGGTTAGGACTTTTACAAATGCCTAAACTCAATCCCTTGAGCTAGGACTTCTCTTTCTCTTCTTGCTCCCCCTTTCTTCTTGCCTAACTCTTAATCAAGAGCTTAGAACTTTGCCTCACTTACAAGATGCCTACAACACTTACTCAAGTGTTTAGGACTTCCCTCAATGTGTTTACAGAGTAGGAAATTAATGTTATGAAAATAGCTAACTATTACAATGAGGATTTTTCTATTTTAGCCTAACTTTGACATAAATTGCAAGAACTTTGGAATGATCTTTTGAGAGCTTTTTAACACTTAAGAGAGTATAAAATTGATGTAAAGAGGTGGTGAAAGTGGTCTTCAAGTGAGGGTATTTATAGGAGGGCAGCCTTCTAAATGGTGTAAAAACTGTCAAAAAAGGCTCAACCCGAAGGCCCTGCGACAGGCCTTGTTACAGCCGCGACTATCTCAGGGCTAGTGTCGCAGGCTAGCGTCGGCCCTACCAGCGCGGCGCCTGGCGCTGTCAGCCCTTGTCGGCCCCATTTGACATATTTTTCGTTTGCTTGCTGTTTCTTCGTTTTAACTCTGTTTTCTTTGCCTTTTTTTTTTGCGTTGGTTCACCCGTTAAATTTTCTCTTCATTTTTCTGACTTAGAAACACCGTGGGTCCCACCTCAGGATGTGTTTTTCTTCTTTCTTCATTTGTTTCTCGTTTCTTCGTTTTAGCTCATTTTTCATAGCCCTTTTTTTCGTCGGTTCTTCCGTGAACATTTCTCTACATTTTCTCACTTAGAAAAACTGTTAAATTAATTCTCATATTTGTTAACTCATCAATCAAAATAAGGATTAAGACCAACCGGGTCTAACAAATGGAATGGTCATTAATGGGCACTTTCACTAATCCAACGCAAAAAACGGACCAAAAAAAGTTTAGTAGCCAAAAGTGAGCATGGGTAACCGCTTAAATGAGAGCCTCCTATTCGACGTCATCTAATAGTGTACTGCAATACACGCACACTGGTGCAAAACTTAGCTTTTTTATACAAATAGAAGTAGGCAATACTTTTTATTTTACACGCCCTACCTCTACTTTTATAGATAGTACTCTTTTAATAGCCGCTAATCTACCTTTAAAATCGTTTTTATTAATAGACATTACTTTTTATATCACACGTAATTTTTATATTAGAAAAAAAAAACAGACACTACTTTTAAAATCATAGATACGTTTTTATTAAAATAAAACGAAAAAGATATAAGCACTTGCTTTTGTTTTAAAGACGCTACATTTTTAAAATAGACATTAATTATTCCTTTAAAATTAATACTTTTTAATTTACAGACACTACTTATACCCTAAAAATTAATACTTTTTATTTACTTTTATTTACTTTTACAAATAGGCACTAATTTTTATTTTATAGGTGCTACTTATAGACATAAAAGTGATACCTTTTTTCCTTTTCTTTTTCAGACATAAAATGTAGAATTAGTAGTGATTCTAAAAATAAAAAATAAAAGTATACATTATTTTTTACTTTATAGACCCTACTTTTTCATACTTTCACTACTTCTAATTTTTAAATTGATGTTTTTTATTTTACTTTACTGGAACCACTTGTACCATTAAAATTAACACTTTCAATAATTTATACTTTTTTTTTTTAGAAATATGCACTAGTTTTTATTTACACGTACTACTTTTTAATACAGGTACTACGTACTTCTACACTTGAAGTTGGTATTTTTTTATTTTATTTTACATACACTACGTATATATTTTAGATTGTACTTTCTTTTTTGAGGAAATAGACACTAATTTGTATTTTACAGGCTTTACTTTTATTTTTTAAATATGCCCTATTTCTACCTTTAATTCTGATTTTTATTTTAGTTTACAAGAACCACTTGTACTCTTTTTATCAATACTTTTCTTTTTAAGAAATAAATAGAAATTTGTATTTTCCAGACGTTACTTTTTTGAGCAAATAATATTTCTGCCTTTAAAATTGATACTTTTTATTTCCCATGCAACTACTTTTTATACCCTTAAAATTGATAATTTTTATTATTATTAGAAATTGGCACTATTTTTTAATTTACTGAAAGTACTTCATAATATACACGTGATACTTATGACACTAAATTCGACATTTTTTCTTTAAATGAAATGTGTCACATGTTTCTAAATAAACAATTTTAAAGATAATTAAGCTCTATGTGAGCACAAACATGCATCCAACCTTTTAGCAAGTCGAATACAAATTTTTACGATATTATTTTTTCCAACCAATGGGACACATAACGTAATATACTATAGTATATATATTACTCCCTCTGTTCGATTAGAAAAGTCTACTTTCACCAATGTATAACATATTACGAACGTTAAGGTATAATAGTTAAAATAATTAATTTGACATACTTGATTCTATTTATATCTTCACTTATTAAATACGAACAAATTATTAACCTCACATTATTATATTAATAAAAGTATAAGAAGTAAAAATTAAAAGTGAATTCTTAAGAAGGTATACTCTTCTAGTGATGCTCCATCACAATTAATGGAGACAAAAATCTGAGTAGCACCAATCATTGAGTCTAGGTTGAAGCCGCTAGTGGGCTTTTCGCTTCAGGATAAATTAGATTTACCCCTCTAGTAAAATTATTATTACATTCATGAGAATTTGAGAAACTACCATTGGCTTTTGGGTCTCCAAAATATAAGTAAATAGAAAAAATATTTCTCAAGTTTGTGTTTATTTATTTTTGTAGTGACAAGAGAGAAACTATAATTTGACCAAATAATCACCAAGTTAAATGTTATGTTATTCTCCCTCCATTCCATTAGAAAAGTTCACTTTGACAAATATTTTTTGTTCCAATAGAAAAGTCTATTTTCAAATTTTTTAATCCTCCTACCTTTACTAATATAATCATGTGTAGTTCAGAATTATTCTATACTTAATAAATAAGGATACGAATGAAATAAATTAAGAGTGTTAGATTAGCTATTTTTGGTGTTATACTTTGGCATACATTGATCAAAGTGGACCCTTCCAATAGAACGGAGGGAGTACCAAATTAATTAAATATGCCCTATTTTGTTGTTCTATTTTAGTTCAACAAAGTGGACTCTTTTAGCGAAACGGAGGGAGAGATTAGCAATTTTGTAAAATCTCAGGTAAATGTGATTTACCCAATTTAGAGAATGAGTCGTACCTTAGAGAATTGATAAATTTTCATTGAGCTACTGATAAGCGACTTTGTCATGTCGTACCAAATACAGTAAAAATCACTATTTTTATACCTGCAAATTACTAACTATAAATAGTATAGGAAAGCACAGGATCAATCTACAGAGACAGAGAATCACTTCTAAATCCCCATTAATGCCATAAAAACACACTTTTGACGAGTCGTCACCTTTGGTGCCTCTCAAGAGACCTTAGAGTTGGTTCAATTTATGACTACTAGACAAAAATAACAATCAACAAATAAACAATTGATTAAAACATTCCAGTATTATGCAATTAATTCTCCTCGCATGCATGTAATCATAAACACCTTATGGTCTAATCTAATCTATACCGGTTAGTTCGAGGTACCGTGGGGTCCCTCAGACGTACCCAATCCCTTATGTAATTCGGTGATCCTCCGTGGGGTCCCTCGCAAAGATCACTGCCCGAAAGAGCTTTTAAGAATTAAGGAACCTAACACTGTTTATTCTTTGTTAGCCGCGACTGTTAAAGGTAAACACTATTCTATCCGGAACTACCTAGCCGGCGGCCTTGTTACTTGATAACAATTACCAGCTCAATACTAAGGTGATCAAACTCAATATTTACTCAGCAATTAAATGGATTCACAAGATAGAATAGAATATAGCCAACTAGATGCAATGTTAATTCGGTTTCATACATGCATGGATTCGACTATTTTATATAATACCGGAATTAAGAATTTAGCTACTCATGTTTTCAACGGAAAAACAAATAATAATAAATTATGACATAGCAAGAATAAAAATAGAGATAGAAGAAAATACTGAATTAATGCTGAAATGATGCAAAATTCACCCGTCCGTTCCACCAAAATGGTTTACGGGCCTGGCGTACAAATGCAGACAAATCCGAACAGAGCAAAACGCTAAGTGTTTCCCTATGGAATTTGACTACTGGAAGCAATTGAAAGATTAATGCAGCTCGGCAGATTGCCTTCTCTAAAACTAAACTAAAAGCTGAATCCAAACTGAACGACCAAACCGAACTCTCCTTTCTCCTACGAAAATCTCCCTATTTATAGAGATAGTTATCTCTCAGCCAAAAGGAAATAAATCAAATCTCCATCACTTAAGGAGAATAAAACATTCCTTATCACTTATCACTTAAGGAAGTAAATCATTCCTTGAAACGGCAGTAAATCAATCCCGAAAAGGAAGCAATCGATCCTTATCGCTTCTGCAGATTCCTTCTGATCTCCAACTGCTCTTTTTTACGGTAGAAACTTCTAGAACTCCAACTCATCAGTGGACGACATGCGGCTGATCTCGTACGGGACGACCTGGAAGCTGACGATGTACATGGACGACCTGCGGGCTGGCCATAGCTGTGGATGAGCTGACGACTGATGTCGTCTGTGGACGACCTGATGGTTGAGCACATCTGAGGGTTGACGTCGTCGGTGGATGACCTGAAGTAGCTGACCCTGTCCTCACGGTTCTATTTCTTTTGTGCTCTGAATCACCTTCTTTTCTTCTTTCATCAATAGCCTCTTAACCTGCACATAACCATGCAATACCTGGGCAAAAAAGCCCGTCAAATCTGCGGGATAAGAATCTAAAATTAGGCAACTAAAAGGTGTCGATCAGTTACGTGACAAAATTTTATTAGTCATCCTAAATGCATTTGTCCCTTAAAGGTTAAACTTGTGTGGTCTTTTAACTTGGGCCGGTATCCTTTTGATTTCTGAATTAGGGAAAATAGCATCTTTGGTCATTTTTCTATACTCTAGTTATAATTTTGGTATCTCTTTATGTATTATTGCCTTCTTTTATGTGTTGTCACTTTTAGTTTATGATCGACTGTAGTTGTTTTTATAGTCAAAATATAATTTTAGAATTTGCACAATCACCCCCAAAATGACCGATAAAACTGGCTACTATAGAGACTACAATCTCAACACATAAAAGAAGAGGGAGCACAAGTGTAACGAGGCATTAAAGATTGACTATAAATATAACAAGTGTATAGAAGAATAACGAAAAATGAGATTTTCACTTCTCAATTATTTGAAAATAAAAAAGTTTTATCTTTGCCACTTTATTTCAAAAATAGTTTTGACACGGTCTCTTACTTAATTTATGTGGGCAATTGAACTATTTACAACTAGCATATGAGATTTATTAATATTAGCAACGGCAACAAATGAGACCAAAAAAAAAAAAAGTTAAATCACTTCGATTGTCTCATAATTTGGCCGAAAATATATATTGCTCGATCATGTATGCTGCCAAAAATTAAGTGAGCGATGATTTCAAGTTGAGAGACAAAACAATTCATGTTAAAGGGACAAACGAAAGAAAGAGAAGTGATATTACAGTCCCTTAAACTATTGTCTGGCCAAACGATAACTATCGATTTATTGATATATAGCTCCGTGCGAAAAAATACACGACTCAAGTGAATCGAATTTTGCGTCAATAATTCATTGGTGTTTTTTTTTTTTTTTTGGAATTGATTACGAGTATATTTTTATTGGTGGGTTAGGCTAAACCCGTGAAAACGATGCCAGTGACAATTCAAGAATTCAATTTCTAAATGAATTGGTTCTGTCGACTTAAATTCATTTGAAACGTTCCATTCATCTCAATACCTCCCCCCCCAGAAATCACATAAATTGAACGATTGATCTACACCACCTGGTATTTATGTCATTTTACACCCATTTTTGAAATATCTATACAGCCATACAGGTGTACCCGTTTTATATTGTTACAGTTTTCGTCCATGTGACATATTATGCCCAGTTTTAAACAGTTAAATGAGAAGCTAACAGTTTGTGGGGATCTTTTGAAATAATTGTTTTTTTTGAGTTTTATTTGTTTTTCATATTATTCACTGGCATGTGTTATAAAATTAAAAAATTAAAATAAATGAAACTTGTGGTTTATTTCTCAAATTTTTTACCATCAAATGAGACAAGTTTTATTGTCTACAGAAATGCTTTAAAACATGGTAAATGTTCATTTTATCCCTTGATATTTTCCAAAAAATTCAATAAGCCCCCAATGTTATATTGTGTCTAAAAACACTACCAACAAGTACGGAATCAGGCTAGTTAGCCTCTTTGTATCTAATTGCACATTCACGTGCGGTGAGATTTGTTAATTCACAGTGGTCAATTTGGTTTAAGTTTGTAAATGTCGACTGTGCATTTATACACAATGTAAAACATCTTGGGCGCATTTAGATACAACGTAACGTTACAAGTTTACTGAATCGCATGGTAAAATATCAGAGGTATAAACTTTCTACCCGTTCTCGACTGATGGGATATATACTATATACATGACTCATGTTTACATATGTAGTGGAAAGTTTGAATGATGAGTTTTATATTAAGCTGATCAAGCTTAGACTACACTCGATACTTACGCGGTCGGACGGTCCAATCCGTGAGATACAAGTGTTTGTCTAGTACTTATAGCTTCAATTAATTCTCCTTTGAGATTGAATTTACTGTAGAACTGATTTCATACGAGATTCTATATTGTGTCTAAATTGTCTGGATTTTTTATTTATTTATTTTAAATAAAAAAATGGTCTGTAGTTTATAAAATGTAACACAAGAAATTTTATTGGGCGGCAGATAAAACATGAGGGTTAAAATGAGCCTCTGTTCCATGTGCCTTAAATCATTCTATACCATTCTATATAATCTCCAAAACCACATCCTTTCATTCTCGTCTTTGTCTGAATCTCTCTTCTTATTTCAACTATACTACTCCATACCTGCTTCCATCACACACTGAGAATTTAAGGTTTCCAACAAAGAAACAATGGCGTACCCACACATTCTTATAGTAAGTTATCCAGTTCAAGGTCATCTTAGGCCATCCCTTGAATTCGCCCAACGACTCATCGAAATTGGCATAGAAGTGACTTTCGCCACCAGTAAATTTACCTGTGATCTCATGACTAAAGCCTCATGCAGTGCCTCCAAAAACTTCAACTTTGCACCCATTTCAGATGGTTATCCAGATGATTTCAAGCTTCAAGGTTTCGATGTTGACCATATGAATGCCTTTCAGAAGTTTGGTCCTGAAGCCATTGAAAGTGTTATTCAAACTAGCATACAAAAAGGTCGTCCTATTACTTGCATTGTGTACACCATCCTCCTCACTTGGGCAGCAAAGGTGGCGCGTGAAAGGAACATTTTGTCAGCCCTTCTATGGATCCAAGCAGCCACAACGTTTGGGATATTCTACAATTACTTCCATGGATATGAGGAAGAGATCAAGAGCCGCAGTGATGAGCCCAATTGGTCAATTCAGTGTCCGGGACTACCATTACTCTCTCGCTCTGATCTTCCCTCGTTTATACTTCACTCAAGCTCAAGTTCAAGTTCAATCGCAAATAGTGTTGCCCTTCAGAAGCTGAAAGAGCATTTTAAAATGCTTGATGAAGATAAAGATTCATACGTGTTAGTGAATAATTTTGTTGCACTTGAGCCTGTTGCTCTAAAATGCATTGAAAACTACAAGATGATCGGAATCGGACCCTTGATTCCTTATCCATTTTTGAATGGAAATGATCCAAAAAACACTTCATCTAGTGATGATGTTGGCTATCTAGAATGGCTTAACTCAAAGCCAAATGGATCTGTTATCTATGTTGCATTTGGTAGTATCATGACGCCATCCAAGCAGCAAATGGAAGAGCTTGCAAGGGCATTATTAGATTGTAACAGGCCCTTTTTGTGGGTGATAAGAGCAAAAGAAGATAAAGAAGAAGAGAAGCTAAGTTGTTTTAATGAATTGGAGGAAAAGGGGAAGATTATTCCATGGAGTTCCCAAATTGAAGTTCTAAAACATCCCTCGTTAGGATGTTTCCTAACTCATTGTGGGTGGAATTCCACCTTGGAGAGCATAATTCATGGAGTTCCTGTGATTGCGTTTCCTCAATGGAATGATCAGTGCACGAACGCAAAGCTATTGCAGGATGTTTGGAAGACAGGCGTTAGGGTGATGCCAAACCAGGATGGAATCGTTGAGAGAAATGAGATCAAAAGGTGCGTAGAAGCAGTAATGGATATTGTTGGAGACGATGGGTTGGAAATGAGGAAGAATGTTAAGAAATGGAAAGAAAAGGCAATGGATGCAATTAAAGATGATGGCTCCATCAATAACTTCATAGCATTTCTTTCTAAGGAATAGATCAATAATTGAATGAATGTTAGCCGTAGCTTGTTGAACTTCTATGATGTTTTCTGCAGCAGTACGAATTCAATAAAATGGAGTTGTCAACTTCTCATTCTAAGTAATGATATTTTTGCCGTGCAAATTCTGTATTCTTAAATGCTGTTTTGCATTATTATTACGAGATCAGTGCCTTGCTAGTAGTAAATTGCAACATATAAATTTGGTTTAGATTTAAATCTGGAGATACACACTTTGTTCCATGAGTCCACTTTCGAAAACATTTTTCGTTTAAAAAAGAAGAGTGCCCTTTTAAATTTTTAACTATTCTTACTCTTACTCTTACTAATATAACTATATGTGTGGTCCTCAATTAATCTACACTTAAAAATACGAACATAAATTGAACAAATGGTGTCAAATTAGGTTATTAGGTACTGTACCTTAACATCTATAAAAAAAGTTGTACACGAGAGAAAGTAAATTTTTTAATGAAAACACATAGTTTCACTCAAGGTTGTGTTTTGAGCTTCGTTTTGGCCTTGCAATTAGGGGCTCTTAATTTTGTTGGCGTTCTAAACTGCGTACAACCGTTTAATTTTAGGGCAGATTCTAATAAGGGACTCTGAACCACCAGCTTAAATAGCTAGGCCATTTCGCAAGGAAAAAAGTATCTGTCTTCCATGTTTTTTTTTTTTTTGTTTTTTGAGACGATCTATCTTTTATTTTTATTTAAACAAAAGAAATACTTAAATTAAGGGGCAGCGATTTGACAGTAGGCCATGAGCCTAACAATACAATCTAGAATTTAAATAGATCTGAAAATTAGATCTACAATATACAATCAAAGTAGATCTGAAAATCAAATCTACAAACTACGAATCTAGCCTATAGCTAAGCAAAGAGCAGCAAAATTTCAGATAGGTGATCGGTGGTACATGATTGCTACTGAGTTCTGATATATCTCCAAAATTGACCCATGACAGAAAGGATCCATGACAAACAATTGACGAAACCAACTTATTTTCACCATCTTATTCATTAACAATTTTATCCCACAGATCTGAAGTTAAAGATTTCAAAAATAAGTGAATAACACAACTCCAAAAATGAAGTGGACAGAACTCTCTTAAAAAAAGGAACAAAAAACTCTCAACTAGAAGAGACAAGAAAACTCTCGACAAGGAGAGATTTATTAGAAGGGGGAGAAAGGAGCTCCCCCATTCTCCATTAATGGAGGATGGGGGAGAAAGGAAAATAGAGGAGCGGTAGAGAGAAGGCAGAGGAGAGAAGGCGGTTACGCTTTATAGACGATCTGTCTTTCATGTTTATGTCGCATGACTGTTTTGTTAGATCAATAAAATGTAAGGTTACATTTGTATATACGATAAAGTTTGATATAATTGTATATGTGTATAACTCTTAAACATATTTTTTTTTATACTTGGTATACTTTCTGGACGTGTAAAAAAAATAAAAAAAATTATCAAGAACATGAGAAAAAATTAAAATTATTAAAAGGTGTATAATTTTTTATAATGATTTTAATATTGTTGTAAACAATAAAACACTATTTTGTTCTTTTAATTAAGTTAGTAAAATACAATCAGTTATCTATGTGGTGATTCATTATCAAGGTTGAGTTTTTCATCTTCCCTATGTATCAATTAAAGTTTGAATATTAAACCAACGCTGACTTTATTTGAAGTTCCTTTATCTAAGTAGGAAGTGGTGTAACCATAACAAAATCTTCGAGGGGTTCATATATAAACAAGAAAATTTTAAAGAGTAAAATGCATACATAAATTTTTTTTTTTTAATTGAAAAATACACTACTAATAAAGGTGAGAGAGGGAGTTGGAAAGCTCCGAGGACCACCACACCCCGCTCTTAGATCCGCCCATGCAAGTAGGTCTCCTGGAGACCAGGAGATCACGGCCAACGATGACAGGAGCCGGAAGTGGCAGAGAGAGCAGCAACACCACTGAGATCATCTCGGAGGGGCTACAGTTGGAATTTGTTATTTTAGCTGTTTCTTGTTTGATTTAGAAAAGTAGTATTGATTAGGATTTTGGTTAATCCTATTTCAATTGAGTTTAGGTAGGTAATTTTATAGTCTCTATAAACCGAGGCAATCTACTGTTAGACTATATGAATGTGACATGCTAATCCGACCTCCCTGTTTGGGCGGGATTCAATCGGATGCCTATCTGACTCGCGCCAGAATTCCATAACGATATACAGAGAAATCATTAAGTAGACAGTATATTCATTCATTAAAGTAAGTTATAAAACCTTCAAGATGCATAAGATCTCTAAGTGATACAAACACTAAGTCACAATATTACAAACGTACCTCAAAAATGCTAAAATTAGGTTATTTGGCAATAGTACAATATTAGCGTTTCAAAACTAATCAAAATGCCCTTCATCAGCATCCCAATAAAATTACTTTAACATAATGCACTTTAATGGCGATTACTCCCAAGATCTGTAATATGCAAAACGTCTAAGGGGTGAGATCCAAATCTCAGTGAGGTCTCACTATTAAAATATTACCGAGTAAATAATTACCAATTGCATAACACGTATTTTCTAATCATATAAGAGAAAGCACATAAAGAATAGAAAGAGCACATAACACGTATTTCTTAATCACACAAAGGGGGAAACACATAAAGGATAGGAAGAGTACATAACACGTATTGCATTTATGATTGATACGGGAGTGACTGTGATTTTACATTTTGCTGTATCTTTTATAAATTGATTAAATTCTCTCCCTAGTTAGTAGAAAATTCGCAAGTGACCATACAAGTGCATTGCATGCAAAAAGGTGGTTGCTAATAAAAAAAATAATAAATCAGTAGTTCTTTAAAGGATATTAATCATTCCGTTCCATGTGAATTTGACCCTACTTACCATTAATCTACTATCTAATAATTGTGCTGCAGGTTGGTAATAATTTACTATCATTTGTTAGGGATAACGACAGCTCTACCACCCGACCACTAAATTGACCAATTGGACTCATCACTGCGACTCTTGATCTGGTCCTCATATCCATGAAAGTAATGTAGAATATCCCAAACGTTGTGTCTGCTTGGATCCATGGAAGGGCTGACAAAATGTTCTTTTCACGTGCCACCTTTGCCGCCCAAGTGTACAAAATGCAAGTAAATAGGACGACCCTTTTCTATGCTAGTTTGAATAACATTTTCAAGGACTTCAGGGCAAAAATTCTGAATGACATTCTTATGGTCAATATTGAAACCTTGAGACTTAAAATCATCTGGATAGCCATCTGAAATGGGTGCCAAGTTGAAGTTTTTTGAGGCACTGCATGAGGTTTTAGTCATGAGATTACGAGTAAATTTGCTAGTAGCGGTGGTCACTTCTATGCCAATTTGGATGATTCGTTGGGCGAATTAAAAGGGATGGCCTAAGAGGTCGACCTTGAACTGGATAACATACTATAAGAATGTGTAGGTGTGCCATTGTTTCTTTGTTGGAAACCTTAAATTCTAAGTGTGTGGTCGAGGTAGGTATGGAGTAATATAGTTGAAATAAGAAGAGAGTTGCAGAAAGACACAAGGAGCAGAGGCTATTTTAACCTTCATGTTTTATATACCGTCCAACAAAATTCCTTATGTTAAATTTTATAAACTACAGACTATTTTTTCTTATTTAAAAAAACACATACACAGAGACACCCTTTTAGACACAAGATATATAGAATGTCGTATGAAATCAGTTCTACACTAAATTCAATCTCAAAGGAGAATTAATTGAAGCTATAAGTACTAGGCAAAACTTGTCAATGACGGATCGGACCGTTCGACCACGTATCGATTATAGTCTAACAAGTATCGTTTACATGTTATAAAAATATGATTACTGATTTTAGATGTACTCTGATGTATTCTGTATTAAATTGATCCTCTAATGTATCGCGTATTAAGTTTCACTTCTGCTTTATCGCTTTTCACTGTTCATTTATCGCTATTATGCTGAAACAAAAAATATTGCACGTACGTATCGATTTTAGTAGTAAAAGTATCGAGTGTAGTGAAGGAAACACCCGTATTGGTTTTATTCTTTAATTTATTGTGTATCAATTAAAATACGTATATTAATTTTAGGTGCAAAAGTATCATTCAGACCGTGACTGTTCAATATATTTACATTTCACAATATCATCTAAAAAAGTTGGGTGGTTGTTACCAACTTAACAAGTACCAATTGGTTGGTTGTAATCAACTTAAGAGGTACCAGTTGTTTGGTTGTTACCAACTTATACCAGATACCAATATTTATGAGTAAAACAGAACTGAATTCCTCTTCACTCATCAGTAATAAGTTAATTTATACTCTTAACCCCGAAACGGAGGTTTTTTTTTAAATATTTTTTAAAACTTTGGGCAATTACAAATACCAGTGTGGTTTGACAAATGTACCAACCAACCCTATAGTTTTAGAAGGAACAAAACAAACTCCAATCAAACAGATTTAAGAAAAATTATGAAATAAACAAAAAATTTATCCCCCCCCCCCCCCCTAAGAAAATTTCACAACCACCATAATCATTCTCATTTTTTTCAATATAGTAATTCGCACTTCAATATTTTTATGTAAAGGGCTTGTTCTCTTCAATTGTTTTTGTTTTTGATAAGGCATCCCCAGCCTGTTGACAAGTCCAAGCGTAGAGGATCAGCAAAATGATGCAGAGGACTTGATAAATGAAGCAGAGCCTGTTCGTGTGTTGCACCAAGGCTCATCAATGCTACAGGACCCGAACCTGTACCAGAGAGATCCATTTGTAGATATCGTTTGGCTGATGACATGCAGAAGGACAAGGAAACTCAAGGCCAACCTTGAAAGCCTAGTCTAAGAATGTTCCTGGCAAACCCAGTGGTATCCAACGCACAAACCCTTGAAGATAAAGCCCAGAAGAGTCAAAGGGTAAAATGGTCATTTTACTCACCATTTCCGAAAAATGGTTTGAATTACAGAATCATGAAGAAATGAAGAAATTTTGAATTTTGAGTTTCGAACACGCCATTAAGTTTTTGGCCGAATTCCCCTACAACCCATTCCATCAAATTCGGCCAGCCCACATACCAAAAGGAGGAGAGGAATCCGAAATTGGGGAAGCCCAATTGAGCAGCCCAATCCTAAATTGTGTATGATTTTTAATTAAAGAGTTAGTTAATTTGAGTTTACAACTCCAATTAATTCTAGTAGTAGCTTTCAATCAGAGTTCCTTCTTGAATTCTTGTTGTAATTCATTTTTACTTCTTGTTTTTAGATAGAATTTCGGCTGCATTAATCCATTAAATAACAAAAATTCTATCACTTAAACATTCCTAGTTCCTTTAGGTTTGTTTCTTCAAGAGATCAATCTCTCGATTCTACTTCTTTAGTTTTGATTCATTTTTACTTCCTAATTTAGTTCATAAATTCGGCTAGGTACATGAAGGAGAAAACTGAATTCTCATCTGCAACTAAACCTAGTTCATTTAGGTTTCAGTTTGTAAGGAATTAATTTCTTAATTGAGTTCTAATTTTAGTTTATTTCTACCTACTTGTACTTAAGAATTCGGTTGCCTATAACTATAAATAGGGGTCCTATTCTTCATTTTTCAGCATACAATTTTGATTCAAGAATAGAATAGTATAGTTTTATACTTTTTGAATCATTCTCTTATTTTGACCTTTGGTAGTTTGCATGTTTTTGTGAATTACTATAGGTTTAGAAACTATAGCTTATAGGTAAATGCTCTGCCTATTTGTATGCTTTGTTTCGATTCTTTTATCTTAATCTTAATTCGATTTGCGTGTTTAAAATTAGCTTAGATTAATTTTAGTAGTCTGCCAAATTCGATGTGGGATTCTAGAGGTTAAGAGCTGCATCCCGTAATTTCCAGACTTTCCTTGGCAAGCATTCCTCATCCAGTACCCCATCCACATCAACTGGAATTGCAGCTCACATCAGTTTTGGTTTTGAAAGTATGCTTTTGGAAAATAATTTTTCAATGTAAAAAGTGTATTAAAAATGTGAAAAAGTATGGCTGAATAGTTAAAAAGTTGTATTAAAATGATAAAAATTATTATAATATATTAAATTTACTGTAGAAATCAAAAACAAAACCAAATCAAAGAGAACATGCCTAATACCATCAGGGTATTCTATTTGTTAGTAAGCTGCTGATGAGTGTAATATAAAACTCATCATTAAAACTTACCAGTATATATGTATATCAAAGATAGTCATATATAGTCTATCTCTCATCAGTCGAGAACTCGTAGAACAATTATTTTAACCCCTAATATTTTATCAGACGGTTCAGTAAACTTGTAACATCAGGATACAAATGCACCAATCACTACTACAAAATAGAGCTTTAACGGCGGCGGTTTAACGGCGGAAAAGAGAAAACCGCCGTTATAAAAGAAATACGGACATTTTAAGGCGGTTTTAAAATAAACCGCCGTAGAAAGGGACTTTCTACCGTAGAAAGTCCATACTTTCTATGGCGGTTTGTCCCAACCGCCGTAGAAAGTCTATTTCTACAGCGGATTTTCAATTAATTGCCGTAGAAGGTCCCTTTCTACGGCGGTTAATATGAAAACCGCCATTGTATTGACGTATTTAACCCTAAATAACAACGTGTATCTCCATATCGCCGCCGAAAGTCTTTTTCTCCAAATTTCTACTACGGTTTTGCACGTTTGATGTAAAGAATTGTCATTTGAAGATAAAATTTACCACCTTAAGGTTAGAAACTTCTAAAATTTCTCAGTAATTGCTTATTCTTGTACTTTAGATATGTGTATATTGAATTTATTTTTATTTATTGTAGAGTACAAAAAATTAAAGTTACAATCCATGTATATGGTGAACCTTAGTATTGTGTAACCCTATTTAGTTATACTATGTAGTTTCTTGGTGATGTGATTTGATTTATAGTGTTTGATTTTTAATGGATAATGTTCATATAATTAACACTACTTAGAGTGTGTATTATTTTTTTATGCATTGCATGTGTTTGATAAAATGCATAAATGAAAAACTTATGGGTTCTTCTTCATTTGATTATGTCTATTGCGCATGTGTTGGTTATGCATTATTTTTTTCATTGAGGTATTATATTAGTTTTGATTATATGAGTAACATTAGTATGACATGTGCTAAGACAAGCATGCAACTTGATACTTTCTACATTGTTTGTTGAATTATTATTTGGTTTTTTAAATTATTTCAAGGTGTTAGTTACGCATGGATCGAAATATCTTGTTGTATGGTGATCGGACCTCCGATTTTTATGTGAAAGAAGTTGAGAATTTCATTGAATTCGCTTATAAGAATACAAAGTACGTCCATTGTCCGTGTAAAGCTTGTAAAAATGGTGCGCGGTTTGATAACTCAGATACAATAAGATTCCATTTATATTGGAATGGATTTCATCCTTCTTATAAATTGTGGATTTGGCATGGTGAAAGTATTGATAGTTGTCCTGAGCAAAGAAAATCTCATGCAAAAGGAGATGATAGGATTACTAGAGATCGATTAGATGATATGATTGAGGATGTGGCCGAGGATTTTGCTGATAAATCGGAAGTTCTTGCTTCAATTTTGGGTGACAATGAGAAGCCTCTATACAACGGTTGCACTAGATATACACGCTTGTCTAGTGTTTTGAAGTTGTTTAATTTGAAAGCGGCAAATGGGTGGTCAGATACTAGTTTTACAGCCTCATTCAGGGTATTGAAAGATATGCTTCC
The DNA here is from genome assembly GCA_016801395.1 of Leptodermis oblonga. NCBI lineage: Eukaryota > Viridiplantae > Streptophyta > Magnoliopsida > Gentianales > Rubiaceae > Leptodermis > Leptodermis oblonga. Next base: position 16,900 of record VMRK01000212.1, read on the forward strand.
AGAAGATAATGAACTTCCAGATCAAATTTACGAGGCAAAAAATTTATTGTGTCCAATGGGTATGGAGTATAAGAAGACTCACGCTTGCCCAAACGATTGCGTCCTCTACAGGAATGAGTATAAGGATTTATTGCTTTGTCCTAAGTGTAAAACTTCATGATACAAAAACAAGCAGCTATGTGATAAGGTTGAAGACAATTCTGATGCGCAAAAGAAGGGGTCGCTGGCTAAGGTTTCGTGTTATCTTCCTATAATACCGAGATTTAAACGGTTGTTCGCTAATGCAACAGATGTAAAACTTATGACATGGCATTCAGATCGGTGTATTCCCAGTGATGATGATAAGGTGATAATGCATACATCAGACTCGGATCAGTGGAAAAAAATTGATTCAATGTATCCTTCATTTGGGGGAGAAGCTAGAAATTTGAGGCTTGGTTTGTGTATTGATGGAATGAACCTGTTTGGCAGTCTGAGTAGCACACATAGCTCATGGCCAGTGATGTTGGTTATTTACAATTTGCCGTCTTACTTGTGAATGAAGTGCAAGTATATACTTATGTCTCTAATTATTTCAGGCCCACGACAACCAGGAAATGACATCGATGTGTATCTTGCTCCTCTTATTGAAGATTTGAAAAAGTTATGGGATGAAGGCGCACTTGTGTTTGATGTATACCGTGACGAAATGTTCACATTACGTGCCATGTTGTTCTGTACCATTAATGATTTTCCTGCATATGGAAACTTGTGTGGGTACTTTGTTAAAGGGCATAAAGCATGCCCTATATGTGAGCAGAGTACAGATTTTTGTCAGCTTGCACATGGGAGGAAGACAGTATACCTTGGGCATCATAGACTTCTTCCCGAGACTCATCCGTAACGCCGTATGAAAAGAGCATTCAATGGATTTCAAGAGTTTAGAAAACCTCCAGAACCCTTGAGTTTAGAAAGCTCGTGTGATGGATATTAATGTGGAGTTTGGAAAACCTTCGGAGTCCAACAATAATGATACATGTTGGAAGAAAAAATCCATCTTTTTTGAACTTTCATACTGGAAGAACTTGGATGTCAGACATTGTCTCGACGTTATGCATATTGACAAAAATATTTGTGAAAGCCTGTTAGGTACGCTTTTGAACATACCTGGTAAAACTAAGGATGGTTATAACGCGAGACTTGATATGGTTGATATGAACATAAGATCAAATTTAGCACCGGTGGCTCGAGGACAACGAACATATCTACCCCCTGCTTGTCACACTTTGTCTAGAAAAGAGAAAAAACAACTGTGTTAAGTTTGTGTAGCATCAAAGTTCCATCCGGATATTCCTCAAATGTAAGTAGGCTTGTTTCCTTAAAAGATTTAAAACTGGTTGGTTTGAAGTCTCATGATTGCCATGCCTTAATGCTATAATTGTTGCCTGTAGCTATTCGCTCGATATTGCCCAAGCATGTTAAGTCCAGTATAACAAGACTTTGTTTCTTCTTCAATGCTATATGTAGCAAGGTTATCGCGCGTGAAAGACTTGATCAGCTACAAGATGAAATAACTGTTGTCCTCTGTCAATTAGAAATGTATTTTCCACCCACATTTTTTGATATTATGGTACATGTGATTCATTTGGTTAGAGAGAAAAAAATCTGTGGGCCTATTCATTTGCGATGGATGTACCCATTCGAGCGATATATGAAAGTATATAAGGGGTATGTCAAGAATCGTTGTCGTCCTGATGCTAGTATTGTTGAAGGTTATATAGCTGAGGAGGTAATTGAGTTTTGCACTGAGTACTTGGCCGGGACCGCATCTATTGGAATATCTAAGAATCGGCACGATGGGAGGATTAGAGGTATGGGCACAAGGGGAGGAAAATTTTTTTTGCCGTCTAATGTTGAATTGATGAAGGCGCATCTCTACATTCTGCGCAATTCTGAAGAAGTTGCGCCCTATGTGAGAGACCATATGCGTTCAACAAGAACGTCTTATTCTGTTTGGACGGATTAAAATGTGCTCAATGAACATATTCAGACATTTGTCAATTGGTTTGGTAATGCTGTCATGGGCAAAGACGTTTCGGAGACATTAAAATGGTTGGTGTTTAAGCCCAGCCATGTGGTACGAGCATTTTCAGGCTATGATATAAATGGATATTCATTTGCTACTAAGATACAAAATGAGAAGAGCACTGCAAAAAAAAGTGGTGTTACATTAATCTCGGAGGCTTTACATGTTTCTAGCAGGAAGGATAAAAATCCAATGTATGCAAGCATGGCATATTACGGGGTGATCGAAGATATTTGGGAGCTTGACTATGTTTGTTTCAAAGTAGTTGTATTTTGATGCAAATGAGTTGATAACAGTAATGGGGTTCGAACTGATGATCCATTGGGTTTTACCTTGGTTGACCTTAATCGAGAGGGTTTCAAGGGGGAACCATTTATACTTGCATCGTAGGCGAAACAGGTTCTTTATATCACCGATCCTTGTGACGAACATTGGTCTGTTGTTCTTCATGGTAAACAACATTACGGAGTGGAAGGGATTGATACAGAAGAAGGTCTTTATGAGGCGGGCCCTTTCTCTAGTGGGTTACCTAAATCGAGAGCAGTTGAAGAAGATAGGGAACTTGATAAATACATACTTCGCAATGACCACAACGAAGGATTATGGTTCGAGGATCAAGTGTCCCATAAGAGAGAGAGAATTTGTTAAGAATCATTTTCAGGTATATTGTTTTTTTGTTTTGTTTTGTTTCTCTGTGTGTGTGTGTGTGTATTTATATATGTATATTTGATTTTAATGAAACGATGTGGACATAATTTTATAACAATATTTATTTTCATCCTTCGGACTGTCTGATTGAAATAGGTCACAACTTGGCTCCAATCCGCACAATCAAGGGATAAAATTTCCAGGGAACTTCATATAGCGAAATGTTTAGAAACGAATTTGTTATTGCTGGAAATATTGTGTGAAACTTTTGTGTTGATATTAATTAGGATGACAGGGAGTGTTTTGGTTAAATTTACAAGGGAGACTCTGTCGAAATTGATTTTAAACTGAATTCCGTATTATTTGAAGTAGTTGGAATCTTGATGAAGTATTTAATTATGTACATATCCTTGACAGGGAGTATGTTACATTTGGGGTTAATTTATGAAAATGAAAAAAATAGAAATTAAAAGGGTTTAGGGTTTAGGGTTCAGAAAATGAAAAAAAAATAGAAATTTATGCGCGTGCGGGTATTGGCTCCAATTGTTTCCAATTTTCTATGGCGGGTAAAAAAAACCGTCATAGAAAACACTTTCTACGGCAGTTCAAGAAAGAACCACCGTAGAAAATACTTTCTACGGCGGTTCAAATTAAAACCTTTGTAGAAAGTATTTTCTACGGCGGTTCTTCCTTGAACCGCCGTAGATTAAACCGCAGGTCTAAATTCAAATTTGTTGGTCTAATCTCTCTAATTTCCCCACATTTCCCTTGTTTATCCCTTGCATTCCCCTGTAATATTGGATATGCAATTTAATAATGATCAACCGGTGCAAGTAAATAAAATACATTATATTTTGCAACATACTAAATTTAATGTATTTCACTATACATATTTGATTAATATTATCGTACTTAATTGCAAATATATATATATAGATAGTTAATGAAATCCAGTAAGTATTTCTTTTTTTTAAATTGGGCCCTTAAGCATTAATTTTTCTTGTACTACGTACTTAATGCATTTGTCGATCTGATTATGTTATTCCGTTCGCCTAAGTCTAAAACGCAGAAAATATAGGGATGATAATGAAGCTTATTACTTTATTGCAACCTACATATAATTTTATGAAATTAATTAATTTTTATCTTTTACCTATAATTATTGTAATAGTACCTAAAATTTAAATGCAAATGGTTCAAGCGAAAATTTGAAATTTAATTATTAAATGGTTCATAAAAGGCGAGCTTCTGTACATAATTAATAAATATAATGTAAATTAGGTATGTACTATTATATTTACAAAATTTTGGGTTTAATTTATGAAAATGGAAAAAAATAGAAATTAATAGGGTTTAGGGTTTAGGGAATGAAAAAAAATAGAAATTTATGCGCGTACGGGAATTGGCTCCAATTGTTCCCACTTTTCTACGGCGGGTCAAAAAAATCGCCGTAGAAAATACTTTCTACTGCAGTTCTCAAATTAAAACCGCAGTAGAAATTTCTACTGCGGTTTTAATTTGAACCGCCGTAGAAAGTATTTTCTACGGTGGTTCTTCCTTGAACCGCCATAGAATAAACCGCCGGTCTAAATTCAAATTTGTTGGTCAAATTTCTCTAATTTTCCTACATTTTCCCTGTTTCTCCCCTGCATTCCCCTGTAATGTTGGATATGCAATTTAATAATAATCAACCGATGCAAGTAAATAAAATACATTATATTTTGCAACATACTAAATTTAATGTATTTCACTATACATATTTGATTAAATTACCGTCCTTAATTGCAAATATATATATATAGCTAATGAAATCCAGTAAGTATTTCTATATTTTTTTTTATTCGGCCCTTAATCTTTAATTTTTCTCATACTACGTACTTAATGCATTTATCGATTTGATTATTTTATCCCATTCGACCAAGTCAAAAGCGCAGAAAAATTAGGGATGATAATGAAGCTTATTACTTTATCGCAGCCTACATATAATTTTATGAAATTAATTAATTTTTATCTTTTAACTATAATTATTGTAATAGTACCTGAAATTTAAATGCAAATGGTTCAAGGGAAAATTTGAAATTTAATTATTAAATAGTGCATAAAAGATGAGCTTCTATACATAATTAATAAATATAATGTAAATTGGATATGTAATATTATATTTACAAAATTGTGGGGTTAATTTATGAAAATGAAAAATAAAAAAATTAATAGCAAAATATGCGCGCGGGGAATTTGGCTCCAATTTTTGTCCCCTCTTCTACGGCGGTTAAAAAAAAACCGCCGTAGAACCAAACATTCTACGGCAGTTCAACCAAAAACCACCGTAGAAAATACTTTCTAAGGCGGTTCAAAGTGAAACCGCTGTAGAAAGGTTACTTTCTACGGCGGTTTTCGGTTGAACCGCCGTAGAACCAACCCGCCGGTCTAAGTTCAAAAAATTTGAACTTAGACCTCTAGTTCCTTATTTTTTTCCCCATCTTCTTCCCTTGCTTCTCCCCTGTTTCCCTCCCCCTTCTCCAGCCCCGGTTCGGTCTCGTCACGCCCGGGAGACGTCGCCGGCCCAACCCGTCGAACTCCGCAGCTTTCCCGCACTTCCCGGCGGCTACTTGGAGTGCTGATCGGTCCTCGAGGACCCAGGTCCGATCTTTGTGTGTCTCGCCACCCCGGGAACCATTTATTCCATTTTCCCCCAACAACATTTTCGGGTTTGGATGTAGGAGTGCAATCTTACATAAGGCTAGCCACCTTTTATGCTTGCATTTTAAAGCTTTTGCAATGTTACCTTCCATTTTGTAGTTACTTCCGATTGGACTAGGGTTTTTGTTCACAATATAATGTTGATTTCGGGTTTGATGCTAGTGATGAATGATTGGATTGCTTTCGGATTGTTGTTTGAAATGGTTTGGTTGTTGAATTTCATGTTTTTTCTTACATAAGGTGAGAACCTAGGTGTTTGATTGGGATTTCAATTAAGTACCCTTTCATTTCGGTTTTCCTTCACTAAGATGAGAATCACAATGTTGATTTCGGTTTTGCTTGATTATTTTGAGGACATTGGTGTTTGATTTTAGTTCTTTGTCGATTTAGTGTTCCTCCTTTAGTGATAATGAGGAAAGTGCTTAGGTGTTGAGTCCACTATGTGGTATTGAAGCTTTATAGGGTTCCTTCTTTGGGGCTCCCTTGTTTTAATGTCTTGAATGCCCCTTATATATATTGAAAGTAAAGCTATCTTTGCATCAATGTAAAGCATCTTTATTGCACAAGCACAAAGTACCTTTTGAGTGTAGCTTCTCTTGTTTTAGGGAAGGAGAGTATTTTTTAGGAGTTAAGTATTCCTCCTTTAAGCTTTTACCTTTCTCCCTATATTTTGGTTTTTGCCTTTAGTATAAATGATTGTTCTCATTAGTTGTTGATTGTGAGATGTGAAGTACTTTATCAATGGTACCCTTTATAAGTCAACTTTTTTGGGGCTCCTTTGGTTTAAGTTGGATAATGGCACTTGTGTATTGCAAATATCACTATCTCCTCTTTGCTTTCCCTTATCTTTGTTTGAAATGCGTGAAATATGCTTTGTGAGTCATTCTCCATGATGAGGGGGATTGTTTTCATAAATGTAGAGTTTGAAATATCACTTCTCCTTAAGTCTTTTACCTTATGCGCTTTAGTGTTTCTCCTTTAGTGCTAAGGAGGATAATGCTTTGTGGTTGAGTTGAAGGTGTGTTCCTCCCTTGGTTTAATGTCATGAATGCCCCTAATCTATTGAAAGTAAAGCTATCTTTGCATCAATGTAAAGCTTCTTTATTGCAAAAGAACAAAGTACTTCTCTTGTTTTAGGGAAGGAGAGTATTTTTTAGGAGTTAAGTATTCCTCCTTTAAGCTTTTACCTTTCTCCCTATATTTTTGTTTTTGCCTTTAGTATAAATGATTGTTCTCATTAGCTGTTGATTGTGAAATGTGAAGTACTTTATCAATGGTACCCTTTATAAGTCGACTTTTTTGGGGCTCCTTTGGTTTAAGTTGGATAATGGCACTTGTGTATTGCAAATATCACTATCTCCTCTTGCTTTCCCTTATCTTTGTTTGAAATGCGTGAAATATGCTTTGTGAGTCATTCTCCGTGATGAGGGGGATTTTTTTTCATAAATGTAGAGTTTGAAATATCACTTCTCCTTAAGTCTTTTACCTTATGCGCTTTAGTTTTTCTCCTTTAGTGCTAATGAAGATAATGTTTTGTGGTTGAGTTGAAGGTGTGTTCCTCCCTTGGTTTAATGTCATGAATGCCCATAATCTATTCAAAGTGAGGCTATCTTTGCATCAATGTAAAGCTTCTTTATTGCAAAAGCACAAAGTACTTCTCTTGTTTTAGGGAAGGAGAGTATTTTTTAGGAGTTAAGTACTCCTCCTTTAAGCTTTTACCTTTCTCCCTATATTTTGGTTTTTGCGTTTAGTAGAAACGAGTGAAATGCTAGTTTTCAATAGTTGACGTTACGAAATGTACATTGCCTTTTAATTTAAACATTACAAGCATTCTTGTTTTTTGTCTCCTTTGGTTTAAAGTGTTCAATGGCGTGTGGGTATTGAAATTAAAGCTTTTCTTTAAATACAAAGATGTTACCTTGTTTTCTCTTTGTCTTTACATAAAGTTCAAGGTAAGCTAATGGCCCAAAAAAGAAAACGCAATGAGGAGCATAGTGATGGGGGAAAGCGCAATGGAGATGGGTCTTATACTAGAGCTAAAAGAGGTAGAGGGCCTACAAATTACAACGATCTTTTGGAAATGCGTATGAAGGGGAAAACGCTTGAGATTTCGTTCAATTCAAAAAACAAGCCTAAAAATTATCATACGAAGTGGATTACATTCGTAGCTTTCACGGCCCGGAGCAAAGTGGACATTATGGAATATGCATCATGGCCCAAAGTCCCTGACGAGATCAAGAAGAGAGTGTGGATGGAAATACAGGTATTCTACAACATTATAATGCATTGTTTGTTTATCCATTCATACAAATGAACCCAAATTTATCTAAATTTGTACTTCTATTGTTTACTGTAGGCATTATTTGTTTTTGAATCAACAGAAGAACTTGAAACCAAGTGAATTTCTTATACCGGTAAACGTTGGAAAGATTGGAAATCCTTTTTAGGTAGATATGTAAATGGTGACTTGCAGGGTGAGGACCTATTCCTTGAATATAAATCTCTCCCCAGGGAGACATGGATTAAGTTTAAGGCTAGCCGCAAAATAGAAGAATGGATGGTGGGTTTTTGAAATTCATTTCCTTCTTGTTTTCGGATATTTGAAATTGCTCAGTTTATGGATAATCGCTTTTCATTATATTTTTCTCTAGGCAATTTGTGAAAAAGCGCAAAAGAATGCCACTTTAAATTCTTTTTACCATAATTTATCTCGCGGTGGATACCGACTGCTAAAGAAGAATTTGCATGAAGAGGCTTTGATTGCAACTGGGAAGAAGCCTTTAGAGGACGGTACATCCGAAGAAGAAGGGGAAGAACCTTATGCAGGGCCAAGCTGAATCTACTTTGGAGACAGGCGCACACAAACAAAAAAGGAGAATACTTTACCCCAGAGGCTAGTCGCGTTGGAAGTGAAATTGTAAGTTTACACCATACATTTTGCTTATGTTTCAGATCTTTAAGCTACGTATATAATTAAAACTATATGTAATTGATCTATTTACATTTTATATATTTTTGGCATAACGTTTAGGAAAATCTATGTTTGCGCGAGTCCAAAGGGGAGAAAGTTGCATAGGGGAGGAATGACATTCTTGTGAAGGCAACGGGAAAGACTGATCACCCCAGTCGTGTTCACAGCCATTCTACCAGGGCACGTATCACAGAGGTTTTCCCGAAAACAAGCCCGTCGCTTAAAAATGAACTAGAGTTAACTAAAAGAAAGCTTCAGAAAACCACTGCCCAACTCGATGAATGTCAAACATATCTTAAGATAATGGTTGGGTTTATATGTACTAAGATGGGGACTGACTATGATACAGCAAGAGCCAATGTCCTCAATAGAGCTAAAGCTCAAAGCTTGAACCCAGAAACCTCCGGAATGACCCCAGAGATGTTTGAGGTCCATGGTAGCAATGTTTCCCCTGTGAGTCCGACGCTACACCCTAAAGAACCTCGTAGGCAAAATTTTTCTCCTCTTATCCCCACAAGTTTGCCTGAGTTACATACGATACCTGTTTCATTTATGGGCCCGATCAATTTTAATGAGGTTCAGAATAGCGCTATTGCAACAAATGCGGAAGATGTCAGTTCTTTAGGCGAATACAAGGTAATTAAAGTACATTTATGTCTGTCATATTTGTTTGTATAATTTCTTTCATATTGTCACTGCTAAAAAAGCTTGATATTGCTTTTCATGATTACACTTGGTTTTTGGAGTTACCGAAAATAGTTCAGTAATGTTCTTTCACTTGCCTATTATCTCAGGATTGATTGAATGTCATCTGTTCATCTCTGAGGATACATGTAAGAGACGTAAGGTTGTGGCCAAGGGAAATGCTTATAAGCAGAGAAAGCACCACGGCTGCTAGGTAAGGAAAGGTTGCGCGAGGGTTACAATTAAAATTTCATATGAATGCTTTGCCCCGCTACCATTTCCTGAGGAAGAGGATTCAACTGTGGGAATGTCCCAATCCTTTTTCGTCGAATGGCCTATACATTTGATTGAGCTTATTCCGGATCCAGTAACACAGTTATATTCTTAATTACATTTATTTGTGAAATACTTCATACCGTTTTGTATATTTAATGTTATTTCAAATGTTGTTAAGTGGGTAAATGTTTAAAAAAGAAAAAATGTCGTTTGAATTCTAGGGATGAGATAAAATCTTCTTCGACCTCTCCAAATGAAATAGCATCCTCTTCAACATCTGATCCACTGCACGAGTTAGAAGTCTGATTAGAGAAAGATTCAAACTTCACTTGCTTCTTGTTTCAATTAACAAGAGATATCATAGGTGTGAATCATCCTATTGCGACGGATCGAATGGATGTTGGTGAATTATTGTCAAGAGAAAATATGGTCACAAACTGTTTGATGCAATCGTTCACCAAGTGAGTTTCCACTTAATTTTATAACCTATTTCAGATTATTGTTATATATAGTATGCATTCCATGTGCCTAGACTAACAAATGATGCATGATAATGTAAATTCTCTAGAGCTTTACATGATTTGGTTGAAAGGAATGACCGGAAGGGGATAGGGTTTCTCTCAGCTGATCATGTCACGTCATTAGGAAACACATATGAAGATAGGGTACAATACATTGCACAAAACTTGAAGGATCGGAATAAAGAAATTTATCTGGTACCGTATCTTCAGAGGTAAACACTGTAAGCGTTTCTCCAATATTTAAGAAACACTAAATTAAAGATTTGAGGTCATTGAATTTTTGGTTTGCAGTGGACATTGGATGCTTATAGCCATTAGACCGATTGAAAATGTTGTGTACTGGTTTGATTCTTTACAAAACCCACAAAAAGAGGAGGTAATAATGCTTATAAACGAGTGAGTTATATATATTAACTAATGTTAGAATGCATATATAATTTCTAATGCCAATCATATTTACATATGTTGCTAATTATTTTTATTCCGCTTTCATTTTTATAGGGTGATGTTTAATTATTAAGCTTTCTTAGGATTGCCCAGAAATGTGCATATGCAACCTGAATGGATAGTAGTTAAGGTAAAATTGGTTCTTATTGAATTTTTTATTCAACGATGTGTTGTATACAATTGAGTATAACTCGTATACTAATATTCATTAGCATAAAAAGCAAACGTCTAACTGGGAGTGTGGCTACTATGTCATGCATTACATGTACCAAATCGCAATGAAATCCGACACATTGGCACTCGAAAATGTATTTTGATTTCTCATAGTTAACTTATTTGACTGTATTTCATTTTGCTACTTAATTACATTTCAATTTATATTCTGTTGCAGTACTTCAAGCTCGACCGCACTCCATTAAGCAATGTGGATATAGATGCTATGAGAAAAATATGTGCTAGTTATATTGTGGAGCATTAGCCGTAGTTGATGGATAGTAATGAAATTGTTGATATTATAGTTGTACAAATATTTTTGGCTATGCCCCTGTAATATAATAGCGATTTCAACTTGTATCTTGCTGATATTTGTATTAATTTTAAGCTTTTAACAATAGGTTTTGCTTTAAACCAGAGAAATTTCTCATTTTCTATCGCAGTTTGGGTCTGAATCTCAGACTTTCTACGGTGGTTGGGTTCGGAACCGCCGTAGGAAGTGGTGACTTTCTACTGCGGTTCCTCCCAACGACTTTCTACGGCGGTTCCGAACCGCCGTAGAAAGTCCACTAACTTTCTACGGCTGCCAGATAGATAGCGGTTCAAAAATGCTAAAAACCACCGTTAAAATCCCTTAATAACCGCCGTTAAGCCCCTTTTTATAGTTGTGAATAATGTTTTACGTTGTGTATAAATGATGCACCATGGACGTTTATAAAACTAGACCAAATAATTGGACTATGCGCGTAAACAAATCTCACCTCACGCTAATGTGCAGTTAGATACAAAGAGGCTAATTAGCCTAATTAAGCACATGTCGATGGTTAATTTAGACATAATATATATAACACTGAAGGCTTATTTGACTGTTTGAAAAAAAATATCAGAGAATAAAAAGAACCTTTACCCGTTCACAACTTAGTCCGTGTTTTTAAGCCTTTATGTACACAAGAAACATGTCTCATTCCATGGTAAAAAATTTGAGAAATAAACCACAAGATTTCATTTATTTAATTTTTCAATTTCATAACACATGCCACTGAATAATATGAAAATTACAAATAAAACTCAATTGTTTTTCCACTTCAAAAGCTCTTCACAAACTGTTAACTTTCCATTTAACTCCCTAAAACTAGCCATAACATGTCACATGAACCAAAACTGTAACTATATGCAAACATTGAAAAACAGGTACACAAGTATGGCTGTATAGATATTTGCAAAGGGGTATAAAATGACATAAATAACCGGTGGTCTTGAGATGAATGGAACATTTTAAATTAGTGGCGGAGCCACATGTTGTTTGTGCCACCTCAAGTTTTCAAACTAGTCCAATTATTATATAAAAATTACAAAAAATAGGTAAACAAGTTGATTTTGCCCCACCAAAAATTAAGAAAAATAGAAACAAACTATAAAAATAAAATAATTTAGTATTTGATTAATTAAAAGTGTATTTATTGTTAGAATATATACAAATAGTCTTAGTGAATTTTAAGCTTGGTAAAGTCAAATATGTGTTTAAAAATTCACAAAAAAATTTTCAAATGTAGTTATTTCACATTTTTCCACAGAAAAGTTGATTATGTACAAAAACATTTTTTTCCTAAAATTTTGCGTCACCTGACCTTGGGAGCCTATCTTCGCTACTGTTTCAAATGCATGCTGGAATGAAATGAAAGGAGCTGTTCATTTATTGGCTACGGATTTGGAAGCTTCTGTCGAGAGAAAACCAATTCATTCAGAATTTGGAATTCTTGATGTGTCACTGGCATCGTTTTTCACGGTTTTAACCCACCAATTATTGACCAAAAACTGTTCAATCGATTCACTCTAAAGACGACGAAAAGAATTGGCTATCAAATGTCATCAATTAATTCATTGATTCATGAGTCGTGTATTTTTCGAACGGAGCTATATATATATATATCCTTAAGTCGATAGCTATCGTTTGGCGTTTACATACATAGGCCACACAATAATTGAAGGGACTGTAAAATCACTTCTCTTTCTTTCGTTTGTCCTTTAACTTGAGCTGTTTTTTCTCTCGACTTGAAATGATCGCTCACTTAATTTTTGGTGACATACATGATCGAGCAATATATTAATTTTGTTGTCTCATTCGATGCCCTTGTTAATGTGTATAAATTTCATATGCTAGTTCTAAATAGAGCCAAGGCTGACACAAGTTAAGGCCCTGTTCATTTGCCAAGTTTGAAATCAAGTTTGGGCTCTTTTTGGTTTGAAACCCAAAAAGAGACCCAAAAGTTTGTTCTGTAGCAAACCCAGCAAACCAGGTTAGAAACCCATTTCCTTCATCATTTGTCTTCTCTCTCACTTTCAGCCAGCCGCTCTACACCTGCAACGAAAACCCATTTCCTTCATCATTTGTCATCTTCATCTTTATGTTTCTCCTTCTTTCTTCTTCTTCAATTCGGAGAGCCGTGATTCTTATTCTTCTTTTTCGATTCAGATTTTGATTTATTCGTCTTCTTCGGCTTCCAATTTAGAAGGTTTTCCAATTTTGATTCTTCTTCTTCTTCTTATTTCGATTTGGATGTTGATTTCTTCGTCTTCTTCGGCTTCCGATTTTGAAGGTTTTCCAATTTTGATTCTTCTTCTTCTTCTTCTTATTTCAATTTGGATGTTGATTTGGATTTCGATTTGGATTTCATCATCTTCTTCTTCTTCGGATTTCGATTTCGATTTCATTTATTCTTCTTCTTTGGATTTGGAATTCGAACACGAAATCATTTTTCATTTCGATTTTGGTGACATCATTTCTGTTGGTGGCGTCGGTTTAAGGGGAGGGTGAGGTGTTGGAATTAATTAAACCAAACTGGTATTTACTAATTAGTTAATTATAATTGTAGTAGGATTTGTTATTTGTCTATTTCCTATTTGGTTTAGTGAGAATACAAGTTTGTGTCCACATCTTATTTAAAGGTAATGTCTTGAGTTTGCGAGAATGTTTTTGGCATTTGCAAGGTTGATTACAAGGTTGATGAGCAGATGAACTCGGATGAAGAAAAATGGGTGGATATGAATAAATTCTTCGCTAAATAGGGGTTTCCACAGAAGATCCATGGAACATACAAATGTGTCTCTACGATGAGTTTGAAAGTAGAGATGAAGAACTACTGCAAGATGGTTTCGCATGTTGTCTACACTGCGAAAGATATTTCAATGGAGATTCAAGCACGTGATGGTGATGGACCTGTTTTGATTCAAGTTTGGTTTAAGGGAGGCTATGTTGGAATTAACTAAACCAAACTTGCATTTACTAATTAGTTAATTATAATTGTAGTAGGATTTGTTATTTGTCTATTTCCTATTTGGTTTAGTGTTTGTTTTGGGAAGCATAGTTGTTTTAAGAAATAGTTCTGGATCAGATTTATGGTAGGATTCAGGGATAATTAAGCCTATAAATAGAGGCATTGGGTGATCATTGTAATCACAAATAGATACAGAGAATTACAGAGAGATACAGGAGAAACTGAATAGCCTTCGGGTTGTTTCTCGACCAAGTTTCGGCTTAGGTGCGCCGCACAGATTGTGTGCGTGCGGGTTTGTTTATTGTTCGTTATTACAAAGAAGTTTTATTCCGCTGTGCGTTAATCTCTTTATAATATTTTGGATATATATTATTTTTATATCCTACATGAGGTGGTGGTGGTGAGGAGGATGGGGCTGTGAGGTGGTTGGGCTGAATGGGGGTACGAGGGGGGAGAGGGCGGTAGGGGTGATTTTTTTTAAAACTTGGGTTTGAAAACTTTGTTTCTTTGTTTTGGTTTCAAACCCATTTTGTTTGAAAATTATTCTCAAAGCCTGCCAAAAACAAGTTTGAAACATCACAGCCGAACAGGCCCTAAGTAAGAGACCATCTAAAAACTATTTTTGAAGTAAAGGGAAGAATGGTATGCATTTTGAAAGGTGTTTTGAAAGGTGTTTTGGATTTTAAAATTATTAAAGTTATATTGGAAATATAAAAAGGTGTTTGGGAAATGTAAAAAGGTGTTTGGGAAATATAAAAAGGTGTATTGGAATTGATGAGAAAGTATTATAAAATGAAAGTGAGAATGAAATGAGATGAAAATAATTGTTGCCATACGGGGCCTAAAACTTTGTTGTTTTTTTTTTATCAAATAATTGAGGAGGGAAAAATCTCATTTTTAGTCTATCTTTTATACACTCGTTACACTTTTGGTCCCTCTTATATGTCTCGTAGCAGTTGTGATTCATTTTCGTTCATGTGTTGACACTTTTAGGCCATGTTTGGAAGGGATCTTGAAACTTGTTTTTGGGCTCCCAATGCACAAAATTTGTTTGGAAGAGCTTCTCTACTCGTCTCATATTGGGTGTATACACTGTAGAAAAACAGCTCAACACATCTTTCACTTTTACCCAAAATTATTGAGGGCATCTTCTCTTCTCCTACTAAAACTACCAAAATTGGAAAAACCTTATCCAGATCGTTGATATTTTTTTTGAAAAAAAAAATTATAAACTAAAAAAAAAATTTTAAAAATTAAAAATATTATTTTTTAAAAAGAATTACAATAAATAAAATTTGTGAATAGTATTTATGTGGTACTATTTACGGGTATCGGAATAAATTATTTCAAGTTTAGAAATAAATAAGTAAACTAGAAAGAAAAAAATATCGAGTTCATATAATCAGCAATGATATTAGTAATTTAAAAGTGTCGTTGATAATTTTAAAAAAATTAAAAAGAAAAATATAAATATAAATTTAAAAAATATTTTAAAAAATTGTGAACAGTAATTTTGCGGTACTATTCATGGGTATTGGAATAAATTATTTCAAATTTAGAAATAAATAATTAACCTAGAAAGAAAAAATATCAAGTTCGTATAATCAGCAATGATATTAGTAATTTAAAAATATCGTTGATAACTTTTAAAAAAAATTTAAAAGAAATATATATATATAAATTTAAAAAATATATATATATATTTGAAAAAAAAAATTGTGAACAGTAATTGTGTAGTACTATTCATGAGTATTGAAAGTTGGAGATAAATTTGCAATGCCATACAATATCCAGAAATATATCTTCAAATATATCTTGAAACGCATTCCAAAATACATTTCAATAACACATTCTAAACAATATCTCAAAACATCTTTCAAAACACATTTCAAAGCATATTTAGAAAACACATTCCAAAACACAATCCAAACAGGGCCTTAGTCTCTATGACCGACTGTAGCCAGTTTTACTGGTTATTTTAGAGGTGATTGTATTAATTTTAAAATTGCATTATGACCCCCGATGTCATACAAAATTCTGTTACAACCAGTTATAAAGATTAAAAGTGCGAACACATGAAAGAACATAGACCACAAGTGCAACGAAACATTAAAAAAAAGATCAAAATTAAGTGTAACCAAGATATCTAAGAAGAACCAAAAATACAATTTTCCCTAATTCAGGGATCAAAAGGATTCCAGCCCAAGTTAAAAGACCACACAATAATTTAACCTTTAAGGGACAAATGGATTTAGAATAACTAATAAAATTGTCACGTAGGTCATTGAAAATTTCTCCCTTCTCTAAGGTACTACTCATTTTCTAATTGGGTAAATCACATTTACCTGAGATTTTACAAAATTGCTATTACTTATGGTGTTTGGGAAATTACGTCACCTATTAATTAACTAGGTATTAACATAACATTTAACTTAGTGATTATTTGATCAAATTATAGTTAATTTCTTTCTTGTCACTACAAAAATAATTAAAAACAAACTTCAGAAATATTTTTTCTACTTAATTATATTTTGGAGACTCAAAAGGCAATGGTAGTTTTTCAAATTCTCATGAATGTAATAATAATTTTATTAAATTTAGAGGGGTAAATCTATTTTACCCTGAAGCGAAGCGGCTTCAACCTAGACTCAATTGATTGGTGCTACTCAGATTTTTGTCTAACTCGATTAATTTGCGATGGAGCATCATATCGTTGATTAATGTATATAGTATATACGTTTGTGTCTATAGTTATATTACTATGTGTCTGCATGTTGGGAAAATTATATCGCAAAAACTTGTATTCGACTTGCAGGTTTGATGCATGTTTCTGCCACATGTGGAGCGTAATTATCTTTAAACTTCTTTTTTATTTAGAAACATGTGACAATTTTTTCTTTTTTTTTAATTATAAAGGTGAGATTGGTTACCCGTTTTATTTAATAAAATTAAATAAAATGAAAGGAAACAAAAGGAAAACCGTAGATAAAAGAAACATGTGACACATTTCTTTAAGAAAAAGTGTCAAATTTAGTGTCATAAGTATCATGTGTATGTTATGAAATACTTCCAGTAAATTAAAAAATAGTGCCAATTTCTAAGCCAAAATAATAATGAAAATAAGAATTATCAATTTTAAAGTTATATAAATTACTGCATATATGGAAAATAAAAAGTATGATTCCATCTGTTTCATTAGAAGGGTCTCCTTTGACCAATGTTTAACTTATTATGAATATTAAGGTACAACACTTAAATTAGCTAGTTTGACACACTTTATTCAATTTATATTCTTACTTATTCAGTATCGACTAATTGTGAACCACACATGGTTGTAAGTGTAAGAGAAGTAAAAAAATTTGAAATTAGACTCTACTATCAAAACAAAAAATATTTTTCAAAATTGACCATTTTAATGGAACAGATGGAGTAATTTTAATGACATAAATGGTATCTGTTCAAAAAAAAGTAGCGCCTGTAGAATACAAATTTCTATTTATTTCTTAAAAAGAAAAGTATTGATGAAATGAGTACAAGTAGTGCTTGTAAACTAAAAAAAAATCAGAATCAAGGGTAGAAATAGTGCATATTTAAAAAAGAACAGCATGCAAAATACAAATTAGTGTCTATTTATTAAAAAAAGAAAGTACAGTATGAAATATATACGTAGTGTCTGTAAAATAAAAAATATTAATTTTAAGTGTAGAAGTAGTGCATGTTTAAAAGTAATGCTTGTAGATAAAAACTAGTGCCTACCTCTGAAAAAAGTATAAATTAAACTGTCAATTTTAATGGTATAAGTGGTGTGTGTAAACCGAAAAAAAAACATCAATTTAAAAATAAAAACTACGGCAAGCATGAAATTAGGATGACTACTAATTCAACCTCTTTAAGGATATAAGTAATGTCTGGAAATACAAAAAGGTATCAATTTTATGTATACTAGTGGACTAAATTGCGCTATGCACGGTGCCCTGTAATATGAGAAAGATATTATGGCGAACAATTGAAATAATTATGAGAGCACTAATTTAATAGGGAATGGCTGTGTGGAAGTTGGCATCCGCTGGTGTTGATGTAAGCTCAACGTAAAATTACCATTAGAAACTAAAGTATAAAATTTCCATTGTAGCATTATGCCTACATATTTACAATATTCAAAAAAACATAACGAAGATACTACCAACAACCACACCAAAATTCTGAGGTAAAAAAGGATAATAAATTTTTCTAAATCAAATAAGTAAGGACAATAACAAAGTTTATTTCCTGTATTGGAAATCAGCAGTAGAATATATATGATTGTAAATGGCATGCTCCACCATATTTATCTTGAAGTCTCTAAACTGTATCCATATATAAAACGTTTTTAAAAAGAAAAATATGTAGGTTTTTAATGTACAAGAAGCATAACCATTGATATAAGAGAGTACGACTACTTAATCTCATCCCTTCAATTTCCTCACATCCCTTACTTATGTCATAACCGTCGGATGTAAAAAGACGACCACCAATTGAATATGAATCCTTAGATTTCTTCACGTCCCCCAATTATGTCATCATATAGATGAAAAGATGTCTCCTTTCATTACAGATGAAAGGATGTCTCCCTTCATTATAAGTGAAAAAAATGTCTTCATTGTGTTGGTTTTGCAGACAGCCACAGTAAGAAGCAAGTGCAACCGTTGGATGTAAAGGACAACCACCAAATGAATATGAACCCTTAGATTTCTTATCCCCCAATTATTTCATCATATACATAAGTAGCATCTATAAAATAAAAATTAGTGCATATTTATAAAAATAAATAAAAGTAAATAAAAGTATCGATTTTAGGGGTATAAGTAGTGTTTATAAATTAAAAAGTATTAATTTTAAGGGAATAATTAATATATATTTTTAAAAGTAGCACCCTTAAAACAAAAGAAAATGTTAGTTCTTTTTCTTCTTCTTTTTTTTTTTAAATAAAAAAGTATATATGATTTTAAGGGTAAAAGTAGTGAATGTTTATTATTATTTTTTTATTTATAAAAAATGTAGTGTGTAATATAAAAAGTAATGTCTATTTAAAAGGTAGAGTAGCGGCAGTTGCCCACCAACCCACAAAAAAGAAAAGTAGCAGCTGTAAAAGAGTACTGTTTGTAAGAGTAGAAGTAGGGCATGTAAAATAAAAAGTAAGTCATGTTTCTACATGTATAAAAAAGGTGAGTATTGCGCAGGTGTGCATGTATTGCAGTCTATTATTATACGGTGTCTAATAGAAGGCTCCCATTTAAACGATTATCCGTGCCCACTTTTGGCTACTAAATTTCTTTTTGTCCGCTTTGGGCATTAGATTAGTGAAAGTGGCCACTAATGACCATTCCATTAACTAAAAATCATTAAGTGTACCATTCGCAGCCTATGCTTGAGGGGAAAAACTTCTGCATCAATATTTGTTTGCTATTTTGTTTTTAACAAATTTTTCCAAGTAAATCGGCACATAAATTATAGCAAGCAGGGTGCAAATTCAACGTGCATAGAACATAAGCCGAACCTTGAGTGGAAAACGAATTCATCAAGCACAAATTTTTCTCATAGTTGAGCGAAAAATCTTATAGATCGATCAGAATGACCATTAGTGGCCTTTCATTAGATCAATAGTGGAAAGTTGCTGAAAAAAAAATTTACTGGCACAAAGTTTCTGTGGGCAATAGTTTAATGGAACGTGGTATAGTTTATGTTATTTCTTGATTTTCAAGTTTATTTTCGGGTCTTAAGAATTTAGTCATTCAAGGTTATTTTATTTTGAGGGAGTGTAATTATATCTCTTGAAATCGATATTTTTTATTGATTTTTATTTTTTTTGGAAATAGGCATTACTATTTTTATTTTACATGCGCTCTTTTTGAAAACTAGAACTACTTTTGTTTTCATTTTAAAACAAAACAAGCACTACTTCTACAACCAAAATTGATACTTTTTAGATTACATTCATTACTTATACCCTTAAAATTGATTTTAAAAAAATAAGAAATAGGCACTAATTTTTATTTTACATGCGCTGCCTTGTAAAACATGCACTACTTATACGTACCCTTGAAATTAATACTTTTTATTTTACAAACACTATTTATACCTTGAAAATCGACACTTTTATATTTTACAGAGAAATTCCCACTATTTTTAGTTTATAAGGACTACTTGTTTAAATATTCACTTCTTCTACCCTTAAAATGTATATGTTTTATTTTACAGGCAATGCTTATAGCTTTAAAATCGATACTTTCATATTTTATTTTTATTTTTAGGATCTTGCACAAATTTTGATTTTACAGACCCTACTTCTCTTTTTAAAACAGATTTTTTTTATTTTATAGGGATTACTTATATCGTTAAAATTGATACTTTATATTTAATTTTATTTAGAAATAGGCACCGATTTTTATTTTATAGGGCTACTTTTTTAAATAGTGACTATTTCTAAAATTTATACTTTTATTTTATGAGTACTATTTCTACATCAGAGGCTAGATGTGATATGCAATAATTAGTAACATACACATGATACATTTGAAGTTAAATTCGGTACTTTTTCTTAAATAAGAAATGTAACATGTTTCTTAAGAAAATAATAATAATAATAACACGCCGGGTAAAGCAAAAACTGGAGTCAAGCGGTTCGGCAGATGAATAAAAAGTTTTTGGAATTCATTAGAAGCTACATGTTTCTTAAGAAAATATTAATAATTATAACCCCTTGCTTAAAGACAAAAAATAATGTTGAAGCTGACATGTTTGATGTTGTCAATCTTTCAAAGCCAAAGTTTGGTTTAAGTGGTGTTTTATGGGGTAATTGTCAGCTACCTCATTTTTTTCTAAAAAGTAATCTTAGTCCTATGTAAAAATCACAAAAATAACTAATTTTTCTCACTTAAAATTAAGTAAAATAAGATTAAAGATAAGGATAAATTAAATTAGTATTTAATTTAAAACTATTAAATATCTTATCCTACCAAGCATTAGGGGTAAAATACTATGCCACTGTCGGCTGTGTCTGAAATATTGCCTCCTTTAAATGACTCTATTGCATGAAAATTATTGGATAATTCATTACATCTTTAAAAATAAGGTAATTGAAAAATTTTACTCTGAGAATGTTAACTTTTTGATCACCTTACTTGTTTTATTATTTTTTTAATCATTTTATTTTTGTTTTTTCATTATTTTAGTCACTCTGTTAAGTGACTAACAAACCTATTTTTTTTAAGAGTATTTTTGTCTTTACCCTCTTTTTCACTAAAAGACAAAAGAAAAAATATCCCTCGCTCTCCCTTCTCTTACACGGTTCATTCTTTCTCCCTTTCTCCTGTTTCCAGCTCTCTCTCCATTTTACCTCAACGCCTGAATATATGGCGTTAGTTCCTTGAGCTCCTTCATCAGCCCATTAGTCACGGTAATAAAATCCCTTCCCTTTCTTTCTCTTTTTTGTTTTTTTTTTTTATTCTCTCCCTTTCATAGTACTCCTCCTGGCCTAAAATTCATGCGGCGGAATCCGATTTCCCTAGTTGTCTTCTCCATAGCCATCCTTGAAATTGTCTTCGTCGTCTATTCCCCTCGACCAGTCTGGCACATTCATCGGCAACGACGCCGCAGTACCGCCTACGCCGCTGA
Source organism: Leptodermis oblonga (assembly GCA_016801395.1). Taxonomy (NCBI): domain Eukaryota; kingdom Viridiplantae; phylum Streptophyta; class Magnoliopsida; order Gentianales; family Rubiaceae; genus Leptodermis; species Leptodermis oblonga. The sequence continues at coordinate 38,353 of VMRK01000212.1, forward strand.
TGCGGTCAATCTTTGTCGACACTTCCTTGTAGATACAACGAGCGAACCGACAGCCGGTTTGCGAAGCTCCTGCGATCTACCTCCTCCAGATCTTTCATGGCTTCCTTTATTAAATCCACGTAGCTGGTGAAGGAGTTTGTCTCAAATCATTCAACTTGATTTTGGGGAGATTTTTTTTATACAGTAAATGAAAACAGAAGAAAGGAAGAAGAAGACCTTAATGGGGAAAATAATAAAATTAGAATTAAAAAAGGAAAAAAGGGTGGAGGTTGTCTTTTGGATCTGGGTTTGATGAAGAAGAAGCAGATGAAGGTTGTCTTTTGTCTTTTCGAACAAGAAGCAGTATCTGATTTCTTTCTTTCAGCCAGTGAACCCTAACATTGATTTGGGGAAAAACCCAATCGGAAGTTCATGGGGATTTGAGAATAGCCGAGAGACTTAAAAGTGAAAATAGAAAATAACAACGTCCAAAGTAAGGTGACCGACTTTAACATACTCAAAGTAAGGTGACTAATATAGTACATCAAGTTTATCATAATAGAAAATCAGGGGCCTGTTCGGCACCTCATTTTGAAAACAATTTTTGCACTGTTTTGGTTTGAAACATAAAAAAAAAAGGCCAAAACTTTGTTCGGTACCCTTTGTTTCCCAAACAATTTAGAAACCAATTTACTTCACCACTTCTCTTCTCTTCCCCTTTCCCTAACGCGACTCCCCCGCAACACCAAGCAGCAAACAAATCACCAAGGGTAGAACCCAGCGACCGGAACCGTGACAGAGCTCGACTCCGATAGCTTTTTGCGCTTCCCTTCACCTGCAGACGACGACTAATTCGTGCTGAACAGGTACTCGAATCCGGTTGAACGACATCTGCACTTCCGGTTGGCAGTCGTGTACGGGACCATACTTCAACCCTCTGTCACCGACGTAGCCGACGAGTTGTTGTTTAGATCGTGCTTCCGTTCAGCTGTGAAAACCCCATCTGCTACGAACTCTTCAACTTCGTATTTGAACGACGGCAGTCCCTGACATCTTGGATTTTTCGGTAAGTTTTACTGTTGACCTATCTTAAATTTCTCCCCCAAACTCGGTATTTTATCATGGCTATGCAAGTGAATCGTTTCTGGTATCTATATATATCTATGTATATATGTGTATGGTGAAGATTTAAAAAGCTGATGTACATTTGCTTGTTCATACAAATTTCATAGCTTTATTTGTGCTCACTGTTGAAGGGATAATCTATTGCGTTGCTGCTCACTTTGTAACGATAATTGATGCTCAGCTTCATATAACCGAACCAAGTGGTAGAAGTATTTAAAATTGTGTTATATATCAAATGCTGCACTAATTATGAATCATGATGAATGTGTTTGTCTGTTCATATTGTACCTTTGCTCTTGTGCAATTAAGTTCTTGAATTTCCGATTTTATGATGAACGTTTTTCTGTCATTTTCTTCCTGTACTGCATTCAAAATTGGGCAACTTAGAGCAATTCCTTGGTGAGAAATTGGTTGGTTACATACTTGAACTCCCTTTAGCCGGTAAGAACTTTACTATTATTATTATTCATGGCAATATGGCATGTATCTGTGTTTCTGAAGATTGCAAGTATGGATCTGTGTTTCTCTATTGCTTTTGGACATTTTCCTCTCTTCTTTCGAAGCTAAAATTTTTCTTTCTCGTCACCTTTGACGGACTTTAAAATGTCTTATGTAGCTTCTTAGGCTGAAAATGGTAGCTAATTTTGAGGAATTTTTTGTATCATGTTTTTTCTCCCTTTTCAACACTGGTCTAATACCATGCAGTAACCATAAGAAACTTTGTGTTATGATCGATATCTCACTGCTACATAGAACTTCAAATTTGGATTATGTACCATTGATTTGTTTGTGCTGGTATATATATATATATATGTGTGTGTATGGTGAGACTGTTGAAATCTATATGGGTTGCGAATGTTGACCTTCTTCGTTCGCCCCTGCTGTCCAACCCCCCCCCCCCCCCACACACACAAAACCTTCTCTGTACATCCCGGTGAGCAAAAAAACTCATTATTTACCCCAGTTTTTGGAGACTGAAGTGTGTACATTTGCTGCTACGTAATTTCGAACCATAACTCTCGCTTGGGACAGGGCTTTTAGTAGTGCTCTGATATTTTTTTTGCTTCAGTTTCCTTATATGTTTTGTGATGTGGTAGATATTGGTGCCGGTTGATGTTTGGCACTTCCTTTTTTACTGTTTAGCTACATTAAATTTGCCGCCACATGCTCATAGGTTGTGGTTAGTGTTTTGATGTCTATTATTGTGCTAAAGATGATGTTTTGGTTGTAGATAACTTTGGTAGGCTTACATGCTGTTTGTATAATAGGTTGTGGGCTGTTTTTTTCCCTTATTCAGCATAAAGCAAACGACTTGGGACAGAAAATTTACTTCATTTTCAGTCCGTCGTCAATTCCTTATATGCGTTTCATGTCTTTCTCTTTATGGGTTGTGTTGTATGCTTGCTTCCTTGCGGGAATGTGTACTCACCGTAGCGCATTCCACCCTTATTTGTACTGGATATTTTATCATTGGTTCCCACCTGGTGCAGGCTTTTTTTAACATTTCGTGACCATGCCATTTACGCTTCTGGACAGCAGTGATGAGAAAGCCTAGGGGCCGGAGAACCAAAGGTATTATCATATTCTTACATTTGACCATCTACGAAATATTTAAATTTTCCATTTCAATGCCCATTAATACTGTACATTTTGAATGCCTCTTGCATTAGGAACTTTGAATTCGAGTCTGATCTCATTAAATTCGGTTATGGACAGCAACCATATATCCGTTAGCAATTACACTTCCGCAAAACAGGTTATTCTGCTCCACACTTTGTCATGTTTACCATTTGATGTTCATACCGCAATTGATATTAGTTTCATTGAAGCCCCTAAGTGTTAAATAATGCTATGTGTGTATTGCATTCTTAATTTACTTAAATTGTGTTGCAGTCTTTACCTTGTATACTTCATGTACTTCATATGTGTTGCGTTCTTTGCCTTGTATTCTTCTTGGGATTGAAATGTGTATCATTCTTGAACTTGTTGTTTCTGAAAATAAACCGTTATGGTATAGAATACTTGCTGAAGTTTGTCGTTTAGTTACGTACCCGTTCATTACTTTTTGTTATTTTTGGAAGAGTTCAAAAATGGGAGGAAATGGGAAGAAAAATACGACAAAGGTAACATGGCCGCCCCATTTTGAGAAGGCGCTTCTAGAAATTGTGAAAAATCAGAAAAAGTCTCTGGGTCGAAAAAGGTTTAGTATGACGGTTGAGCAGTTGAATGGAGTGGCAGCTCAGTTACTTGCCGCTACGGGTATGTCTTTCGACGCTCGTCAAGTGCAAGGTAAATTGACTCGTTAGCTAAAGGATTGGAGGGTTTGGAAGAAGTTACTGTTGCACAGTTCTGGGTTGGGATATCGTGACGAAACTGGGATGATAATCTCTGACGATTGGGAGGCACTTGAGAGGGTCAGTACACAGTTTAATTTATTCATATTTATTTATTAATATTGTGGACTCCTTATTTTGGAAAATGTCCTTATCCTTTGCGAATGAACGACATTGACATTGGAACAGATGATTCCTGGGGTGGGTGACTGGAATGGTAAAGCATTCCCGTTGTTTGATGAGCTAGATGACTTGTTATCAGATCAAATGGCAGATGAAAGGAAAGCTATAAGCTCTAATCATATCCCTCAGAGTTCAGGTAAATTTGTTGCCATTGATGAGTCTGATGAGGACAATACCCTGGGTGTTGCTTCTGAGAAGTGTGAGAGTCCTCTGCCGAAGCAGAAGAGCAAGGGAAAACGGTCTGCCCAAGTCGACATCGGATCTGCTATGCAATCAAGGAAATCCAGTGAAGGGGTTAGTAGAGGCCTACAATCTTATTTTGAAACGTTTAATAGATCCGTTTCAAAGCCTCCCCCGGACAAGGACAAAGAATTTTCTCGCGGCATAGTGAAGGCAATGAAAGCCTTGCATGTGGATTCGCGGACATACGCAATAGCTGTGAGGGAATTATCCAAAGACAAAGTTCTTGGCAATATTTTCATTGAGTCTGATGAGGCAGATCAAAGGGCCATGATTGATCTATACCTGGGGAAGTGAGTTTATGAAGTTTGGGGGGCAATCATGACAATAAATGGTTGTTGGACTTCCATATGTGTTTGATTGCTAATTGTGTACTTGATTGAGGCACTGTTTCTTAGAATGTTGTCCATTTCCTTGTTTGCATGTCTTAGGTTTGGATTTTTCATGAGGTCCATTTCCTTATTTCGATTGATTGTGTTATTTGTATTGAGAATGCTGTCATTGTCTGGAGGGCTGTAATTTGTTATTGCATTGTAGTTGTCTGACTGTTATGTAATTGTATGACATGTCAGTTGCGTATTTCATGTTGAGGTATAGTTGTTATGGACGGTTTAGGTAAACGTTTCAAAGTTCATGCATGTATGGAACTGTATTTCCAAACTTATGCGGTTCTATTTAGCAATTCTTTAGTAAACTGTACCTAGTACACTTTTTAAACATCAGAACTGGAATATAACTGTAGTTCCTTTTGAAAATACAGGGTAGGGATGGATGATGAATCCATGAATTTTGGCACAGAGTCCTGTGGTGCAGGACAGGACAATGATAGTGTTGGAGAAGAAATGTCCGATGCTGATGCATCAAATTGGCACGCTCAACATCATTTACAACATCTTATGTTGTTGGAAAATTTAGTTAATTTACAAAGGAATCAGCGACCTGAAAGAGTGATACAACACGATTGCCCTCTTTCAGGTAAAGATTACACAAAGTGGATGTTGAACTCTAGACATCCAGTAAACCTTTTTGAGCAGTAGAGCCTTACTCGGTCTACATTCGATGCCCTCCGTCAGAGATTGCATGCAGAAGGGTTTTATGCCAAGAAGGAGAAGGGGGTTACTCGGAAAGAAGCACTCCTTATGTTTCTTATGTGCATGGCAAGAGATAAACGCATGCACGATCTAACAGATAGATTCCAACATTCCACGTCGACGTGCTCTCATATTATCTGGGATGTTAGGGTAGCTATTTGCAAAATAGGGGCGCAGATCATTTCACCGCGTAACCAAAACAATGTTCATCCATACATTCGGCATAGAAGGCATCTGTTTCCATATTTCAAGGTAATTTCTGACAGTGAAAAAAATTTATTATTGATAGGGTAACACTCTGTCCCATCGTATTTAAGGGATTTCTATTAATTAAGAAACGAGTAATTTGATTACATTTGTTTATGTTTTTGTTTTTTTTTGGTCTTTTATGTGTCTATATTGATATAGAATATGTCTTGAAATTTTTTTTCCCCTCGTTCAAAATGAAACATTAGTTTGTCTTTTATTTAGGGTTGTGTAGGAGCTATTGATGGGACACATGTCGATGCTTGGGCCAGAAGTGAGGTACAGCAACAGTATAGGAATCAAAAAGGTAGAATATCTCAAAATGTCCTAGCTGTTGTTGATCATGACATGAGGTTTGTGTTTGTTTTGGCCGGTTTCGGGGGTAGTGCACATGATGCAACAGTGTTACAGGCTGCAATTGATAACCCCGATCATGAATTCCCAATGCCACCAAGGGGCAAATATTATGCCGCGGATTCGGCATACACAAATATGCCTGGTTTTCTAACCCCTTTTCGTGGCCATGAATACCACCTGAGTGCTTTTCGTGAACGGGGCGGACACTATAACTCAGGGAAAGAGATATTCTACCATAGGCATGCACAAGTCCAGAATGTAGTGGAGCGCACTTTCGAAGTAATGAAGAGCAGATTTCATTTTCTCACGGGACCCATGTTCGCATATCATGAGCAAAGTCAAGCAGAATTTGTTGTGGCATGTTGTGTTATCAACAATCTGATAAAAGATACTAACCCTGTAGATGAAATTTTTGCCGAGTTTGCTGATAACGATGAATGTAATATGGATGTGATGATAGGTGGGAATGTACGTGGAAATTTTCGTGAGGAGGTGAATCACTCACAGGTTGCCCGAACTGAAATGGGACAACTCCGATTGGGAGCGACGAATGCTGGAGGATATCCACAGATAAATTAATAGTGTAATTTTGTCGCTGTAATTTTTTGTTGTAGAAACGCAAATAAGTTTGCTTAGGAACCTCGGCTATAATATGTGAGAATTTGAATTTCAAATTCCTGAAGGTGGTATTTAATGTTCACATGAACAAAACAGTGGAGGTAATTGTAGGTTTCAAAACCTTGTTTCTTATGGTTGTTTTAAAATAAGTTTTGAAAATGAGTTTGTAACTTAGTTTCAAAACAATGTTTCTTACACTAAGTTCTGAAACTTGTTTTCTTTCAAACTAAATCTCAAAACTGTTTTTAAAACCACTAAGAGAACAGGCCCAGATTTCTATTTATTCACGGGTTTGTGTATGTACATCTATGTTTTTCCAAAATAACACTCTTTTCCCTCAATATATGTGACTGCACCATCTTACGTAGTATATCAAATGCACAGAATAATCTCTCTTATTGCATTAACTAAAGATTTTGTTGGTTAGTCTCACTCAGCGCACGCACAGCCTTCGTGTTCTGTACAAGCCCCTCAGGATGATGTTGTTGCAGCTTCATTGGGTTGAAAATTTATTTCGTGACAATAATTGCAGATTAAATGTCTGTGCTTGTCTTTTCCCCTCCTAGAACCGGGCTGTCAACCTTTCCTTTAATTATTGATGTCTTTATTAATCAGTTTTTTGGATATCAAAACAATATTGATTTCTAGGTAGGAAATTGTATATTTTTCATTAAGTACAATATCTCTAAAATGCTAGAAGACAAGGAAAGAGCTAGAACTCACCAACAATAGGGCTGGATCTTCATCTTCAATCTCAATTAACATCTACATTCTCCAAAATAATAATGAAATCAAATTGATCAAGATGAGAGGTTGTATATGTACCTCCAGAAAAAGACAAAAACTAGCAAGTTTGCTTAAAATAAAACGATTCTCTATGATTTTTTGTTCACATAAAGTGTTTCCAATTTTACTCATAAATACTTGGGTGAGTTACATTTACCATCATGAATTTGGGGTATAATTACAAAATCATCCCTGCTGTTTTAAAAATGATATTATGCAAAACCTGAGAATGAAAAAATTGATAACAATTTTCATATTATTATTTTATGAAATTTCTCAAACAATTTTGAAAACCTAAGATTCTTATAGAAAATGGTTATTTCAAACCCATATATGATATACCCTTCATTCCAATTCCCTTTTTCACGTGCAAACATACTCTAGGGTAGTAGTGTTCATAATTACTCTTTTCGTTCCATTAAAAGAGTCATATTTTGAAAATATACAACACAAAGATTTATATAGTTGAGTCAAATATTGACCTACATCCACAGGCGAAAGCTGAGCAAATTCACTATAATGGCCAAGTATAAATGATGACAACACCAAATCACCACAAATACAAGAGAGAATTAATGCAAACTCCAAATGAATATACAAATTTACAATTACAAAGTAAACAATATAATTTTTGACAAATTTCTCTTCTGATCACTCTCAACCAATAAAACTAATATATATTCTGCGATAACAAAACGAACATGAGAATGAAGAAATTCTCAAACTTGGCTCTCTCCGAAATAAGACATTCTACTTTATATTATAAATTGAACATAAAGTAAATGGCCAAAGAATGCAAATCTCCTCCAAAATCTTTTTCTTCATTTTTGGTTGACTATGTGTGCAAGTTCCAACTATTCAGAAACATGTATATCAGCCTATTTAATTCATGGAGCCAATCATGCATCCCATTTTTTTTTTAACAAAAATTTAAAAAAATAAAAAATACACACAACCGTCCAAGCATAAACACAATCCATGCTTGCATTTATTTTTGAGGGACCAAAAGTCACCCTCAACATAGTATATATATGAGTATACTTCAACACAATTAAGCAGGCACTTACAGAGCAGCAATACTCACACAAACAGCAATTTACTCCCATGGCTTTCCTAATGGGCCAAACAAGTATTTGCTTGGGACGAAGACCAGGAATTTTATTTCCCAAAATATAGAAAACGAATTCGAGAGATTCGTTTTCTTCAAAAAAAAAAAAAAAAATTTGTTGAAAAAAAAAATTTCCAGTAGAAAACGAATTTTGTTGTTGAAAAGAAAATTTTCTAGTAGGAAACGAATTCAGAATTCGTTTTCTACTAGGAATTCATTCCTAGTAGGGAATTATTATTAGGGTGAAATGCACCAAATACCACTTAACTATCGGCTTTTGCAAAAAACACCACTTTCTTTTAAAAACTGCAACTACAAGCACTTTACTTTCAAAACGTGCGCCCAGTATTACACTCTGTTAGTCAATTTCATTAAGTGACTAACAGTCAAAAAAGATAGGGGCAAAATCGTCATTTCACACGTTGCGGCACTGTTCATCACCTTCCCCAAAAATTTTCGGCACTGTTCATCGGCCAATTTTATTTTATTTTTTTCTTCTTCTTCTTCTTCTTCCGATTATAATTCAAATGGAGGATTGAAGGATGAAACCTAGCATCCTTAGCTTCCGATTATAATTATAATCGGAAGAAGAAGAAGAATAAGAAGAAGAAGAAGAAAAAAATTTTAAAAATTGGCCGATGAACAGTGCCAAAAATTTTGGGGAAGATGATGAACTGTGCCGCAACGTGTGAAATGACGATTTTGCCCCTGTCTTTTTTTGACTATTAGTCACTTAACGGAATTGACTAACAGAATGATATTGGGCGCATGTTTTGAAAGTAAAGTGCTTGTAGTTGCAGTTTTTAAAGGAAAGTGGTGTTTTTTGCAAAAACCGATAGTTAAGGGGTATTTGGTGCATTTCACCCTTATTATTATTATTATTTTTAAATTCTGAATTCGTTTTCGGTTCTAAGTTTTTATGGTTTTTTAAATATAAATATTATTTAATGTAAAATGAATTATGGTGATTCGAAATTGACACCCGTAATTCGTTTTTCAATTTTAGGAGAACAAAGGCAAGAGCTAATTATATAACTGAAAATCTAATTTTATTTAACTGAATTCGTTTATTTCAAAAATATTTAACAAAAAAAAAAAAAAAAAAAAAATAAAATTACTAAAATATTTATTAAATTACAAATTAGATTTTCAGTTATATAATTACAATAGTCTTTTTTTCATAAAAACTGAAAAACCGAATTACGGGGGTCCATTTCGAATGACCATAATTTGTTTTACATTAAATAATATTTATATTTCAAAATATATAAAAACTTAGAAACGATGTTAGTGAACTCGTTTTGAATTACAAAATAAAGAAGACAAAGGTAATTGACCACCATTTCAAGAAATGCCGTAAATTACTTCCTCTGAAATTTTATTAAATTAAAATTAAAATTTTAGTTATATAATTATATTTTACCTTTTTTTCATAACAACTCAAAAAAGAATTACGGGGTTCTTTTGAATTAATGAAATTAATAAAAAAACAAAAAATGAAACAATTAATTTCTCCAAGATTAATGAAATTAATAAAAAACAAAAAAGGAATAAACGAATTCATGGAATTTGTTTTCAGAAGAAAACGAATTCCATGAATTCGTTTCCTTCAAGAAGTTTTTTTTTTTTTTTAATTCTTGAAGGAAACGAATTTGGCAAATTCGTTTTCGAATTTCTATAGAATGGGAATGAATTTTTTTTTTTTTGTGTATTTTTGTAATTAGTTGCCCCAATAAAAATATTGGGGAAAAAAACCCAAAAGTTGTACCTTACAAATGCAAATTGTTTTTTTTTTTTTTGGGATTACAAAAAATGCAATAGTTGAAATTCAATATGGATGCCCAAAATATATTTTTTTCCCTAGGGTTCTTAATAACTTACAATATGTTAATATATTTTTAAAATCGTTGATTATATTTTTATTTATTTTAATTCTGATATGAATCTTAACACAAAATTTACTCTTCTTTCTTTGTTCCGTTGGTACTTTTTTCTCTTTTTTGGCCATTCAAATTTGATTTTTACTAGTTCATTTTTAGTAAAATTATAACCACAAATTTCAGTGTATAAATTAATAAAATAATTATGATATTTGAGTTGATATAAATGTAGATTTTATTAATTTATTTTTTTGTCTTTAAATAAAGATGTTATATGATTAGTTGTTTTAGGAAATAATGAGAAAAAGTAGTACTTAGAGTAATGATAGTCTTAACAACAAATCATAGCAACTTTTCAATAGCAACTCATGTGGCATGCATTCATTGGTTACATTTTTATTAATATCAAATAATTGGCCAATGAATGCATGCCACATGAGTTGCTATCAAAAAGTTGCTATGATTTGTTGCTGAGTATATCATTACTCGTAGTACTTATTACTTAACGTTGTTGGCTCTAAAATTGGAAAGAAAAATAAAATAAATTAAAATTATGATGTCCTTTATCTTCATCTATCTCGTTCAAAAAGTCAATTTTGTATTACTAGTTCTAATAATATAAAATAGACTCTTTAAATTGGACGAGTGAAATAGTAATATAAATATGAGAAGCACAACCATAAAATTAAATATTAATCATCATTGATAAAGTCAGTCTTCTTTAACCAATTTAGCAGCTTATACAAAACACTATTGGGTTGTTGATAAATTTTTACAGCAAAAAGGGGTAAATGATAATTTTCGTAAAATATACATTGATTTTTGTTATAACTTAATCGAATAAAAAAATTTCAAGATTTATTGTAATTTCAAAAAATAAAATAAGTGAAAAAGAATACTGACTTCAATAAATAAAAAAAATACATTGATTTTTGTTATAAGTTAATCCAATAAAAATAAATTTTGGACCATCTGTTACATTCTTTGTTACGGTATTAATAACTCATTATAAATATTATTTTTTATATTAGTTACGTTTAATACAACATATACATCGTCCAATAATCTTATTTTTAGATAATTTGATAATATTGAAAATAATATTACAAAGTGAATTCTTCCAATGAAATTGAGGGAGTAGTATATAACAACTTAATTGAAGATTACTTGAGATTATTCATGATCAATTTTCAAATTTTTAGAAAGATAGGGGTCACATATTTTAGTTATTCTCACTAATTATATTCAATACAACATAAAAATTGTCCTTTTTACATTAATTTGAAGATAATTTTATGATAGCACGATACCTATTACTATACCTATTACTATAGAACGACTAAATTGAATAAAATTTGATATGATTGGAGTCAATTTATAATTTTTAAGCAAAATTGTGGATGTAATTGTCATTTTCTCTCCCATTACCATTAGTACAACAAGATTCCATCATATTATCTTCATTTGTGGATAATTCGATAATAGTAAAGTCATCACTCCACTTGTCTCACTCAAATAGTCTATTTATATTAATGAGACAGAGAAAGTATTAGTATAGAAGCACTAAATTGAAGATAATTTGACACTATTTGTGGTCAATTAGTAGGTTTGAAGTAAAATTAGGGACACCACTTGTCATAGTTTGTCACTAATTATGTTTAGTATAACATAGAAACCGTTCAAGTATTTCCACTCTTAGATAATTTGATGATAGCACTTAAACTATTAGTATATAAGGACTCAATAGAAGAAAATGAGACTATTTGGGGTTAATTTACAAATTTTAATTAAAACTAGAGACACAATTCTCATTTTTGTCACAAATTACGTTCAGTACACTATATATATATATATATATATCATTATGTTATTTTTATGTGTAGAGAATGTCTTGAATGCACCAAAACTACTAGTACACAAGAATTCAATTGAAAAAAGTTGAGACTAGTTGGGTTCAATTTGTAATTTTTAAGTAAAATTCGGGATGCACATGTTGTTTTTCTCACTAGTTAAGTTTTGTACAATATAGAAATCTTCATATTATAATTGTTTGTAGATAATTTGTTAATGCACCCAAAATTGTTAATATATAAGGAATCAATTGATTTTAGGTATTTTTGGAACACAGTAGTGATTTTTCTCACTAATATACATCCAGTCCAATATAGAAATCATCTATTATCTTAATTTGTAAATAATTTGATGATTGAATCATAACTATTAGTATGTGAGGATTCATTAAACAAAATTATAGACTATTTGGGGGGTCAATTTTACTGATTTTAAGTAAATCGAGGCATAATTTAACTTTTTCTTACTAATTACGTTTATATAATATAAGAATCGTCCTATTATCTTAATTGGAAGATAATTTGATGATTGTACCACATGATCTATTACTCTCGACTACTCTTTCGCTCCATTAGAAATTCCACTTTAAATTTTTTTATAAAAATTCCAATAAAAGAGTCCACTTTCAATGGTTTACTCATTACCTACCCTTACTATTATAATGATGTGTGGTGCACAATTGACCCATACTTAAAAAGTAAGGATATGAATGGAATAAGTTGTATATTAGTGAAAGTTGACTTTTCTAATGGAGTGGAGAGAGTAGTATATAAAGACTTACTTGAGAATTAATAAGGTTATTTGAGGTCTGATGTGCATAAAATTGAATCTTCTTTGGGCCAGGTCCAATCGACGAAAGCAAAGATAAACAGTAAGGAGAAAAAGATGTATAAAGGGTCCAAAACCAAATTTAGGTCGGATAGTTCCTTAAAACCGAGCCGAAGGAGCAAGCTTAGGTCAGTAAAACAAATTAGGTCGGACTTACTGGTCTCCCCTATTTACACCATAACCGAGCTTAGAGGATTAGATCGGAACAAGATATGCTTCTGACACAGTAGGTAAGAAATCATTATAGAATTCGGTATATATTTTGAATATATGCAGGGATTGCCCATACCTTTAATGGGAAAGAGCCATAAAATCAGGCCATGATGCAGAAAACTTGCACGTCACGGTAAAAAGAGAGGAGCAGGTGAAAGTACAAATCATGACGGTTCAACGGGCATGACCAAGTCTTGATATAAATACTAAGTCCTCAGACTTAGTGAGGTCGCAACTGTTTACATTTTGAGATCTTGGTGAATACTGTTTATCTTCTTCAACCTCTCTAACTTGACCGTCGAGTTACACCTACACCGGGGGAAAGCCCCGCATTTCTCTTACTCATTTACATTTGTCACCGGAATATTCCACAGTCTGCAGTTTCCTTCCTCCTACTGCATTAACCCGAGCCATCCAGCCCGTTTTCCAGCTTTACTTCCTTTCTTTTTGGTTAGCTGCTACAAGATTGGACCTTGCTGTTCAAGACTTCGCATTGGGCCACAAGAAGCATCCATTGACGGACGTTTTGCGTCACATCAAGGTCAATTTTGTATTTTTAAGTAAAATAAGTGATACAATTGTTACTTTTTGTCATTCATTTCGTTAAGTACAGCATATAAATTATCCTGTTATCATAATTTGTTGATTACACCATAAATATTAGTATGAAATGACTAAAGGCCTGTTCTTTTTGTTCTATTTTGAAAACGGTTTTGGTTTCAACAGTAAATTTAATATATTTTAATCATATTTCATCATTTTCAATACAACTTTTTACTATTCAGCATCTACTTTTTACATTTTCAATACACTTTTTACATTATAAAACTATTTTCCAAAACTTATTTTCAAAATCGTTTTCAAAAAGATGAAAAAGAACAGGCCCTAAAATGCAAATTTAGAAATTATTTGGGGTCAATTTAAAAAATTTAAATTAAATTGAAGACGCAATTCTCATATTTATTTTTATTGAAAATTTTAACGAAAAAATTTACTTCTGTTTGTAGAAAAAATGACAGTTGTCACTCCAGTTTTACTTAAAAACTGCAATTTAACCCCAAATAATCTAAAATTTTATTCAGTTAAATCATTTTATGAGAATGTTATGTTGAAATTATTAAATTATTTACAAATCATGATAATAGAACAATTTATATGTTATAATGAATGTAATTAGGGAGCAAAAAATGATAGTCGTGTCCCTCATTTTACCTAAAAATTACAAATTGATCCCAAATAATCTCTTTTTTCTTCAATTAAGTCATTATTGATGTGTATTCATACAATTATCAATAAATTAAGCTAATAGGACAATTTATATGTTGTACTACACATAATTAGTAATAACCAATTACTTCATCTAAAAAAAAAAGTAATAACAAATTATAATTATGTTCCCAATTTTACTTAAAATTTATAAATTAACCTCAAATAGCCTATAATGTTCTTTAATTGAGTCATTATATACAATTTAATATAATATGATGATTTTTATGTTGTATCTTAAAACCGACTAACAACTCTAGTGTGTTATGTCTAAACTGGTAAAATTAATGAGAACACTGATATTAACAGTGATGTTTAGACTTTCATTTTTAACATTGTGTCTCTTTTATCTAAACTATTATATTTTAATTCTCTTTTTCCTCTTTTTCTTTCCAATTTTATCAACGTTAAGTACTATTTTCTCTCACTATTCTATTATTATTTCCTAAAATATCAATTTATAGAATCTAATCTTAAGACAACAAGAAAAATTAATAATATATAAAGTTTAATTAAATCAAACATCCAAATAATTTCATAATTCATAAATTGAAATTTATATTGTTTTATAAAAAAAAATAAAAAAAATTATAATGGCCAAAAAAACTAATTACATAAAATTTTAGAAAAAAATAGCAAAAAGTACCCGAAAAGAAGAGATAGAAGAGTAAATTATGTGTGTTAAGAATGGGCAAATTCCTCAAAAAACTCCTATGGTTTACAGAAGTTATTGATAACCTCTCTGTGGTTCAAAAAGCTCGAATAATTCCCTTGTGCTTTTGGCTTATATGTAAACTAGACGAAAATTACTTAACCTAACAGTCAAAAGGTTAATTATGTCATTTCACTTTCTTTTTAAAAAAATTTTATAACTTTTATACTTATTTTCTTAACTTCTTTTAATACTAAAACCACTAACCCTAAATTTCTCATACAATCACCCTTCTCTCCGCCGCACTACACATCTCACTTCATCACCTTCACGCCATCACACAAACATCACACACGCACACCACTTTCACTCCCACCTACTGTCATCGGCCAACACCATTATCAACCTCATTCCGAAGTCGATTCACCGCCGCCGCTACAATCCTCACCATTGAGATCGAAGTCCCACGGAGAAAGATGAGGTCGATTCGTGCACCGCCGCCTCCTCTGCAATCGCACACACTCTTTGTCTTTGTCATTGATGATAAAAGTGCATTGCGATTCAGATCTGGGTATTTGAGGCTACAAAAAAAGGGATGGATGTTTTTAACTATGGGGTATTTGGTGGTTGCTGGAATTGTGTTGTAGGCGGCAATCTTTCCCCATCTAACTTCATTGCCTTCGCACTCATATTCATACCCTTCAATTGTTCGATATTAAAGGATGGGTTATGTCAAAATCAGAATTGTTTTGAGCAATTATGGTGAAAGAAAGTGAGAAGAATTTGGGAGTTCGTCGGTGCCGAGAAATTGAGAATATAGTAGAGGTGATGCTGTTGCAGGTAGTGAAAGTGATGATGTCGGTGGCTGGTGATGGTGGAAGAGAATGTGGTGCAGGCGGCAGAAAGGGTAGGTAGCCAGCAAAACGAATAGAAAAATGGATTTATCAAAAAAATATTATTGCGTACTGAAGAAAAATATATTCGTGGTAATGGAAATGGTGGTTGTGTTGGTGGAGTGTAACTGTAGTGGTGGTGGTGGTGGAAGTCCGGCGGCTACGGTGGTTTAAGGAAATGATTGAAAATAAAAAGGAAAGTAATAATTAGAAATAAAAATATTATCATTTGTAAAACAAAAGGAAAGTAATTAAAATATAGAAAGATTATGATTTGTAAAAAAAAAAAAGAAAAAAAGAAAAAGAAAAATAATAATTAGGATATAAAAAGATTATGATTTGTAGTATGAGGGAGGTATTTATGAAACTTTAAGTAATTTAAAGTAAGAAAACGAAAATTTATAACTATTTGAAGGAAATTAAAATTTTAAATTGAGAAATACAAAATGATATTTTTATTATGGGTAAATATGTCATTTGAATGAATGATAAATATAATATTTTATTTGTAAAGGTAAATATGTCATTTTACTTGAAAAGTTAAGAAAATTAGTTGACTTTTTAGTTTGACCGTTAAAAATAATGGAAAAGTTAACGGTTGAAGGAGTTATTCGAGTTTTTTGAACCACAAAGACGTTATCAATATCTTTCGTAAACCACATGAGGATTTAAAGGAATTTGCCGCGTTAAAAATTATACTAAATACAATAATAAAAGAATAATAATATAATAACAAATTTTTTAATATATACATTTTTTTTAGTTACCTATTTTATGGCGGGATTGAAATGTGGGAAAAATGTAGGCGGGTTAAAATTTTGCATTTAGGCGGAATTGGAACGAAAATTTCAATTCAGTCGTATGGATTTGTTTGACACGGCTGAATTGGTTTGTTTAATTCGGCTAAATGTGCATCTCCATCCATCGTGATCATACATGATACAACATACATGATGCATGGCAGCATTGGGAACGTAATTTGGTCCCACCGAACTTCCTTCCACTGCATTAAAGATAATACACATAATATAGTTTAATTTATGAAAATCTTATGTGGCAGTTCCACATAGACATTCCACTCAGGGGTATTATAGACTGAAATTTTGGTAGTGGCAAGTTCCCTTGCCACTATTTGGTGCAAATATCAGCTTCCTTTCACTTATGCCTGAATTTCTTAACACTAGGTTATTTACATTCTTTTCAAATTCTGCCCAAGAATTCCAGGCATCCCAAAAAGGAAAGAAGTTGATGTCATGCCAAATGAGCAGATGAAAAAAAAAAAAAGAACATAGTGAGAACTTTTGCAGAAAAACTAAGATTGTAAACTAATCAGGATTTTTGAGCCACTAATACAGTTGAAACAAACTATCTGTCATTTAAAAATTCATAAGAATTGTAGAAAAATAACCAGATTATCGAACAACATAATTTTACCTGGAGATAAGTACATAAATTTTCTGTACAGTAATAAATATTTGGTTTGATCAAAATCATTAAATATCAGTCTCATAATCAATAAGTGAAAAATCCATTTAAGATGGTGGATACTAAAGATGGCAGAAGAACCATATTATTCTTAAGTATATCCATATTATTTCACTGAGTCATAGATATCATAGTCATGGAAGTAAATAGGATACTAAACAATAAACTGATAACAACTGCTCTTGTGGACTCTTGCCCTTCCAAAAACAGAGGAAATTCTGCAGGCTTCGAGTTTGTGAAGACCAACAAATCTGATGTTGAATCAGTTGGCAGAGGCTCAACAGAAGGTGTATAGTCACGAATGTATGACCGGGAACATCCCAATCGCAAAGGATATCGTAAGGGGACTTACAAGTATGAGGTAATAAGCAAGACAACCTGTAAAAATTAACCAGCAAGGTAAACTATCCTGCAAATTATGTGCTAAGCTATCACAGTAAGATAATTGGTGCCTTATACAAAACAAGTAGCAACAGATGAAGAAATACTTAATTTTGCAAATAAGCATATAAAGTATTGCTACTTGATTGTGCTATAAGCTACAAGAAATCACATAAAATCCAATTTCTTGTCTTAAAAAGAGAAGAGGAAAAACGATGGCCCTAAAGTTAGAATTCAGTAATGCTACCCCACAGGATAGAGAATGAATCTCAAAAGCTACTATCTGCAGCAAATTATGTATACTACAAGGATTTTCAAAAAGAAGAAAAAAAAAGGGGGGCGGGAGGGAGGGGGGGGGGGGAGGAGAGGGGAGAGAAGAGAATGAACACACATGTGCCACGTATCCGAGGGCTGTTGAAGATTGTTGAACTTCCTTCTTATCAATGAAAAAACTCATATTTGTAAAAGGAATCACAGTGAGATGCAGACCTGCAATTGTCAAGGACCCTTCATGAGAGCAATGCAGAAATGAGGACATAGAATGATGAAAATGGGGAAAAATTGACCATCTAGGAGTTAAAGCTTCACTCAGTAGCTGAGATTTAAAAATGCACTCAACTGGAGGACAACTTTAGCTAAAACCCAAAATGAAATGAGCCTTAGTTCTGATTAATTTAGTAAACCCATATCCAAAGTATATATCATTATCATATAAAAAACAGCTAAACAATAAAAAATAAAAGAAGAAAAACTACTTCCATATTTGAAGAGTAGCATAGAAAGGCATGATATCATGTATACATCATGATGCATTCTAGCTGGCATGGTACAACCAAGAAAAGTAGAAGAAGATAACATAGAATGGCAAACTTAGAGAAGGAAATAATTGGGCAAATGGCATCCGAGGAAATTAAAAACAACAGAGATCCAACTCTTGGTTTCACTTTGATATTGATGACAGGCCAGGGCTACCTTTTAGGCATGCTCTCTTAAGGATTCAAGAAACATAAACTCAGAAGAAAATTTAGAACCTGATACAATAATGATGAAAGCCATTTGGAAATGCTTTAAAAACAAGTGAATATGATTAACTTTGTCCATCTTATCATCCATAAAACACTTCAGAATTTCCTAATAAATAAATAAATAATCTATAGTACCCCCAGAAATGTTATTTTTGATACTGTTTCCCACAATCTCAGAAGCACAAGCCATTGGAATCCAGAGCAACCATACAAGATGACTTTATAGAGGTTGTGGATTTCTTTTAATGAAGGAAAAGCTACAAGCTTCTCACAAAACAAACAACTTTATTAATCAATTGCATTTCATCAATGGACTGAGGAACATATCTAACAAAATTGCTATAAATGGTAGTCATGCATTACACACATAAAGTGCAAAGGTTCATGCAATATACATCAACCAAGTAGAGTTTACTTGAAACCTAGCATTGATGTACGACATTCAATCTAAAGGAAGATCAATAGCAGCTATCACCAAAAGATACAACCCAAAAGGCTTTTAAGAGAAGTTTCAGGCAAAGAGCAATATCGGCATTATAAAGCACAGGTTTCAGAACTTTTCTCAGCAAGATTATATGACACAGCTAAATAGAAGCATCTAAACAACAAGCGCCGTTCTCCATTGATTACATGCTAAAACAAAATTTCAGAACAATGATAAGGAAGCAAAAATTGCATTTTAATATGTAGTAATAAGTTAATTAAAAGGATATATCTAATTGAAGATAAGAACTGCCAAGGGCAGAAGGCTAGTTTTCTTCTGCACAAACTAAGAAGAAGAACAAAAAGTGCAGCATCACATACATCAAAAGATGCAATTATTGAAACAAAATACATCATTATTGAATAGGCAGATAAGTTAACCATTTTGGAGAAAAATTCACTCTTAATAGGATAATAATACTTTGGCAGGAACAGTAAGGTTCTAAATCTGGTTCATATCAAACAAAGAATGGCAATCTACTTTCTAATTTGTTTGCTTAAGGGCAAATGTCTCTAGTAATTTACTTTCCATAACAAACCATCAGTAAAACCAAAAATATATACAAAATAGAAGGAAAGCCTCCTTATTCATCAAACATTCACATAAACTCTCAATCCAACCTCTAACTGACAAACCACCAAAATTAAACAGCGTAACCAAAATCCAAAGGTTTAAGAAAAATTAGGATCTCTTATTCGCACTTAAATTATCCAGTTAAATACGAAAACCTCAATTAAAATTAATACAGAACACGCCAGCTCTTTTTCCACAAAGAAACCTCAGCCAACCTGAATTTATGAAACCAAATTCAATCCCAGAAGTTAGGTATTTACTCTAAGGGAAACAAATATTTCCAAAATCCACCCAAATCAGACATTCAATCTTCATGGAACGACAAAATTCAGGTATTGTTCCAAACTAATAAAGAGTAAAATGCTTTCCAAACATAGAACAGAACATCACATGAATAAAATCAGAAATAATGCAGAACTAGTGATCACCCTACAAATTTAGCAGGAGCGCCTAAGTATACATGAATTACAGCCCTAGAATTTCCGCTCGATAAACACAAATTCGACAATTATAAGCCAGCTTTGGAATGGAAACCACTCAAAACAACCCTAGCCAAGAAAATTCCCAAAATCAAGTCAATAAATTCTAGCATCGCAACCCTTATCAGCTCCGGTGAGACATAACTCTGACAAGTCAAAATGGGAGTGATTGAAGGGGAGGGGGGAGAGATATATATATATATATATAATGGGGGAAATGGGGAATTGTCGTACGTACTTAAGGGGCCATTTAGTTAGGGTATTTAGAGGCTTCAATGGGAATGGAAAGAAATGATTTCCATTGTTAGTGTTTGGTATGTGGGTATGGGAATGAAAATATCATTCCCATTCCCAAATATTTTGATGTGGGCCAATACTTACCCCCCCCCCCCCCCCCCCCCCTTGGTATTCAGAATTCATTCCCGTCCGGAATGAAAAAAATTCTTGTCACCAAAAAAACCCTTCCTTCCTTCTTTTCTTTGACTGAACCCTCCTCCGCCTCCAAGCCCCAACCGACGTAGTCCCTTTCTCCTCCATCATTAAATCAAGGTAAACATCATGAACTTTTGAATCTTTGATAGTTAATTTGTTATGGGTTTGATAAATCGAGAGTTGCAAATAAAAGGTGAAGCTTTTGTTTCGTTTTTGGGTTTGGCTTGAGATTTTCGTTGGTTTTTTCTTCCTTTTCAACAAGTGGTAGTCCGATTTGGTTGATTTCATTCCGAATTGTGGGATCTAGTTTCGGGAAGAAATCGTGCTATGCTTCTATTTCTGGGTTGGCACTACTTCGATTTGGTCAACATCGGGCTGCAACAATAATAAGAAGAAGAAGAAGAGAGAAAAAAATAAGAAGAGAAGAAAAAGAAGAGAAGAGAAAGAAAAGAGAAGAAGAAGAATAGAAGAAGACAGAAGAAGAAAAAAGAAGAAGGAAAAATGCAAATTCTCAGCTGCAGCGGCCCAATTCTCTCTTTCTACAATAATTTAGGAAAAATGTGAATTATTTTATTAAAGAAATATAGGGGTAAATTTGTAATTTTGACTAATTTCCATTACTGATATTCAACTGAACCAAACATCATTTATGTCATTGATATCCATTCCAAGATTTGAACCAAACAACAACTATTCATTCCCATTCCCATTTATTCTCATTCCCATTGACTCCTCAATCAAATTTATTCCCATTCCGATTGACAGATTCGAACCAAACGGCCCTAAGTATTGGACTGGAATGGTGAATTAAAAAAAATAATTTATGGAAAAAAAATTAATATTAATGAAATAGTAGTAAGGAATCAGGATTCTATTTTACAATTTATTTTTACGGTTATAGTTTTACGACTAGCTTAGGGTTTCGCCGCAATTAAAAAGTGAATATTACGTCATCATACATTATTTACGACGAGTTTCGAGGGTCGTCGTAAAGGATTGGACGTAAAAGACACCTATTTCTTGTAGTGTCTAATGTTCTCGTACATCAACTGATCAATCATTCTACGTGTGGGTGTTATAAGAAACTGAATCGCAATATAAACTGTGTTAGGAATAAATACCCCTCACGATCTTTGAATCATTTGTTGGAAGAAATATTCCAACAAGAATATTGCAGCGGAATTGAAAACAGAAAAGAAAACACTTCACGTGGTTCGATCTCAACAGATCTACTCCATAGAACTACTCACCACTTCACTTCATTACATATGGGAAATCAAATAATAGAAGAGCTTATAATGTACTCTCAACATACAATGTTGTCGGAACGGAAGCATCCTATGATTTCAAGACGACGACACCCCGTATCTAGGGCTTTCTGACTACATCCTAGGCAGTGGATGTTCTTTCTGTTTAGCCCGACCTAATCTATTACAAATATCACCAATTTATAATAGAAAATTGCGAACCCTAATGGGTTCAGATTAATGACCTGACCCAATTCAAATTAGATTAGAAATTTGAAGAGATACCCAATAAACCGGTAATAAGCACTTTCCATATAGTTTTCTGCAACCGTCGGCTAATTCACACCCTCTGCACCGTTCATGTGTTTCGCAACTGCGATGTTCTTGATCATGTTCTTGTGTTTAGTCTACTGGACTGAGCGGGTAATTTAGGAATTAAATTGACTACATTAGCATCCATTAGCATCACACTTCAGTCCAAAAACATAGGGGTAACTGTCAATTTATAAATCAAATGGGGTAAACTGTCCACATGCATAAATCATAAGGGGGAAACTGTACGTAGTTCATGCTTGTTTTTTTACCCCTAAAACAATTTTTTTTTTAACTTTTTGGTTCCCCAAATTCTAAATTTCGTAGTAACATTTTTGTGTTGTTGAACTTACAAGCACTAATATTATATCCATTTAAGATAGCAAAACTCTTTGCACCAGTAAATGCAGGACTTGAAAGAACATGATTACTTTGAATCTTGCAATAGATTTGTTAGCTCTTAGTATTTGTAAGCCTAGGCTTGTACGTATTCGCACTATTTAACATCTATCAATTTTAGTTAACCATTTTATTTGAAATCCTTTGTCTTAGTGAGAAAATTTTACTGCTACAAAATATTCAGACTTTCAATTAGTGGCGAAATAGAAAATTTTGCTAATTATTTCTATCAGAGGTTTTATTCATATGTGGACAAAGCTTGAGTGCATGTGAAAAAAAAAATGTAACATATTAGATTTAAAATATAATATCTTTTATATATTTTTTCGTTAAAGGCTCCGCCCAAAGCATGATAAAATTCAGCTACTTGTTTTCTAACCACAGTTCATCTTCCTCTCTTAAGGATTGTGGCATGCTGGATGAAAGGACAAAACTTTGAGTAGGGCTGAGAACGAACACGAACAAGCTCAAGCTCGAGCTTGACTCGCTAATGAACTATCACAAACATGATTTTTAGGCTCAATAATAAATGAACACGAACACGAATAAAGTGTTAAAAACTCATTAACGTTCATAAACATGCTCAATTAAAATATTAACTATAATATAATATAAGTGTATACAACATTAAATTTTTAAATATACATATAATTGAATCTTTATATACATTATATGTGCCTAAATATCAATATATGAGTTTAGATTGAATTTTGATTTTTTATGTAAGCTAATACAATATATTAAATTAATTAAATATTACAGTTGTATGTTAGTTAATGCGAGAATAGAACGTATACGAATGTTCACGAACAAACTCGAGCTCAGCATTATCTTGGAATATGTTGAGAAGGTACATTGAGGTTAATTACATTTCTTGTTGAAAACTTGGAAGAAAGAAGACTTCTCTTGTTAGAAACATATATGTGCACTTAGGAGCATATGAGTTTAAGATTTCATCCATGGAATTCTTATTAATTATGAATGTTCTCAAACTTAACACAAATGTAACTTAGTTTTGAGGAATGTTGGCATGCGAGTTTTCTCACTGACTAAGAAAATCGTTTTAACCGCAACCTAAATTATGAGCAAGTATAATGCTTTCTATAATGCTTTCACATGAATATATGTACATGTACGTCTTGATGATTGCGATTACGTGAAATTAAATCCTTGACTATCCTTCATGTGCTAAGTGTTGCAGAATACTCAAATGACTCATTGAAATTATGTTAATCTTGTGATTTACCTTGCTTAAGATTTTATGAATGTGATAAGATTGTGATACTATATGGTTATTGTGTATTATTTCGTTTGATAAGGCCGGCTGTGTACTTTATCACACATGACCAAGCAATTATTAAAGTCTTCAAAGTGTGCATGTTATTTTGGAATCCCAAACCAGTTTTAGCTGTTTGGTATTGGCACAAGATGATTTAGGGTATGAGCATACGATTCTTCGGCTACTTGATTGTTTGTTCGTTAACCGGTTTTAATTGTTTGGTATTGGTGCAAGATAACTTATGGTCTGAGCGTACTAATCTTAGGCTACTCAGTCATTTGTTCTACCGGTTTTAGCTTTTTAGTTTCAGCGCAAGATGACTTAGGGTTTGAGCGTACAAACCTTCGGCTACTCGGTCGTTTGTTCTTTAACCGATTTTAGCTATATGGTATTAGTGCAAGATGACTTACGGTTTGAGCGTATGAACCTTTGGCTACTCGATTGTATGTTGGTAACCATGTGGTAAGTCTGGGTTGGTGAGATCTCAAAAAATATGTAATATGACGAGCGTTGTTGACAAACTCTAGTTTATTATGGAAACTGAATTAGTTTGATAAGAAATTGAGTCTTTTGAATGTCTTTCCATACTCGAATAGAGTCAAACTTTTTATTCTTGAAACTCAACTGTATCCTTCATTTATTTTATAGTATTGTGCTTGCAATTGTTTGAGATTATGAAGTAAATGTTATTTGTCTCATTATATACTTGTTAGTTGCTCTTGATTGTATAATTGTTTAATGTTTGGCTTAATTACTCACTCATAAGTTTGCGAAAACGGTGAAGCCTCATTGGGGAAAGGCTCACTTAGTCAGTTTTAATTTTACAGGTACTCCTCAACTTAAGTGAACAACTACAAAATGTGAAAGCTAACATAGAAGTGTATAGATTCGATGCATAGATTGTAAATGCTAGTAGCTTTGTATTTGAAGTAGACAATGTAACACATTTACACTTAGTTGTAGTGAAATTTTGTGATAATTAATATTTTATGTAATAATATGCTTGTATTATTAGTGATTCCTAACAAGAGTTTGGCTAAGGCCCAGGTACATCTTTCCAAACTAGAGAGGTGAAATCGGGGTGTTACAAAGAGTTTTGTGATTGCTTGTTTAAATGTTGAATTATTGATTTTGGGGCATTTTGGTTTATGGGTGTTGCTAAAAACGGTTATACTTCTGATACGGTTAGATTTTAATCAAGGGGAAGACTTGGTCTTTAACTTCAATATTTTAGCATTAGTTCAGTAATTTTCGGTTATTAGATCATAGGATTTAGTGGCCATATTTAGCAGGAGTTTAGTGGCTAAATTCTAGGCTTATTGTTAGCCAAGATTATCATAAATATTGTCCCTAGGATTTTCAGCAAGGTATGAAAATAAGAAATATTATCTTTCCCCTCTAATTCTATATCTATCTCTTCCTCCTTAATTAATTCTTGTTCGTATGAACTAGTTTGTAACAGTGGTATTAGAGCCGATTTTATCCGAATCATTCAATCTCTAGATACATTCTTTTCATCCTTCTTAAACCTCCTTTCACAGTCCATAAATTGGACATATCATGGATACTCACGATAGTGAGTTCCAGAATTATGTTTCCAAAGTTTTAGCCAGACATGAATCCAAGTTTGAAAAAATCCGCACTAGTCTCCATATGGGGCAAACAACATTGCGTGCTTTGAGCGTCAACTGCACCTTAAACATGCCCTTCTCCTTGATTACGGTTTGATGACTCTCATCCCCTGTTGCCAATCCCAGTCGCACCTAAAGGAAGGTTTCATCCAACTCCTGCAATTCTTAGCCATCCATTGGTTCAACGTGGCAGCTCTTCCATTTTAGCAGCGGGAATACTTGGTCCGCCACCAATACCTCGCGGCAACCCCATGTCGACCGCCTCTCCCTTCCGGGTTAATCACCACCCAAGGGACCCGCAAACACCTTGAACATGCCCTGGGTTACGGCTGCAACAATCAGTTCATCTCAAGACATTGGTGCCAACGACCGCAGTTCCTCATGATCGAAGATTGCTGTCCCTCATGCAACAATGGGAATGAACACACAAAATTTCCCCCTGATTGCCTTGAACAGGACTGAGCGTTGCCGCCGAAGCCTAGCCCACACGAGTCTTGTGGACAAGACTCTCTTAAGGGGGTAGAATGATACGGTTAGATTTTAGTCAAGGGGAAGACTTGGTCTTTAACTTCAATATTTTAGCATTAGTTCACTAATTTTTGGTTATTAGATGATAGGATTTAGTGACCATATTTAGCAGGAGTAGTGGTTAGTTTAGTGGCTGAATTCTAGGCTTATTGTTAGCCAAGATTATCATAGATAGTGTCCCCAGGATTTCCAGCAAGGTATGAAAATAAGAAATATTATCTTTCCCCTCTAATTCTATATCTATCTCTTCCTCCTTAATTAATTCTTGTTCGTACGAACTAGTTCTTCTTCTTCTTCTGGTTCACATAGGCTTTAGTAATTAAATGTAGCATTTTCAGGACGGTAAAATTAACAAATATATATATATGATTATGTTCGACATTAATTCCTTGTAATCTTTTAATATATATATATATATATATATATAATTGGGGGGGGGGGAAGTGATTTTTTATGTTATGATCATTTAGATATGGTATATTTCATAAGATTGGCAAATTAGCTTGGTTCATGTGTTTCCCACAAATGATATGTATCTTGGCAGAGCTATTGCAAGTACAAGTCATAGGAATTATTGTGGAGGGTGCTGACATTAAGTTCAGTAGGTAACAAGCTAAGTTCAGTTTCATTAATCTATAAACATAAGGCACAACCTATTAAACCTTTAACATTGAAATTAAAGCATATGGTTATGTCTCATGGAAGCGGATGGATCGGGTTCAATAGAAGAAATTAAAGTTGGATTACTAAATTATCGTTATTTCATTATCTTTGTTATTATCATTTAAATGGAATCACTTTCATCATCTAGCCCTTTTTCTTTTTCTGAAAAATTAATGAAGATATTGATAAAGAAATATGCAATTAGAATATCCTAAACTTCCTACAAAGAAATTTATAAAGAGTGAATTTCTCATTTCATCACTAACCTTTGCCATGTTACTCGATTCGACACAAACCTTCCTTCAAGTTTTCCAAAATTAGTTTTTTTCACCACACCTTTTCAAAAAACGTAACAAAACATGACAATTCCGTCCATCCCCACCGTTAACCACTAAACCGCAGCAGCTACTTTTTTGAGGGTAAATTGTCCAATTGTCCATTTGTTTTGGTCTTATTCAACCCTTTTTTTTCTTTATTCCAAACAAAACTCAATTTTTCATTTTTTTTTTCATTTTCGTCCAGAAATAAATTTTATTTTATAATAATATTACTAAAAAAAATAATTATCGTAATTTAGA
Source organism: Leptodermis oblonga (assembly GCA_016801395.1). Taxonomy (NCBI): domain Eukaryota; kingdom Viridiplantae; phylum Streptophyta; class Magnoliopsida; order Gentianales; family Rubiaceae; genus Leptodermis; species Leptodermis oblonga. Next base: position 65,498 of record VMRK01000212.1, read on the forward strand.
TAATTATTCTTTACTAATTCCCTTTTAAACTTACCATACCCCCTAAATTCATACACCCCATAACTCCTAAACTTTAATTCCTACAACTTCTTAACTCTTAACTGTCTCCCCCATTTTCCCGACTGAATTGATGATGATTAATTATCATCTTCAAGCTTCTGCGCAACCCCCTCATTAAACCAACAACTCTTTAATTTTTTTTCTCCAATAAATTGATGATAAATCATCATCTTCAAGCTTCTACGTCAGCCCAGATTTGGAAGAAGGCACAACGAAGAAGACAACACCGACCAGATCGGCGACTCCCGCCTCAACTTCATCGCCCTTATCTCCATCCTCTCCCTTCTCCTCCATCACCTGTCCGCCGTTTCCGCCGCCCAACCCCACTTTGAAGGCTTCGATGTCGACGATGAGCAGCTCTCCCTCGCCAGCGATCTCCCTCTTCGTTCCAAGCCTCCTCCTATCACTCTCTCTTCCCCTTCCGATGCTACTGAATCCGACCACAGTCCTCCCTCTATGAATCCTGACTTAAAATGAAGAATAAATTTAGAATTAAATTTCATTTATATTCATATTTTCTTTTCTTATTTCTTGTAAGAATTGGTAAAAAAATGAAAGTTTGGTGTTTATTTGGCAATAAATTTGACAAATCGACGATTTTACCCCTGAAATAGTGGAGACGTTAGTGACTTAACGGAGTGGGTTAACGGAATGTCATGTTTTGTTATGTTTTTGAAAGGTTTGTGCTGAAAAAACTAATTTTGGAAGGTTTGTGTCGACTTGGGTAACATGGCCAAAGATTAGTGATGAAATGAGAAATTCACTCATTTATAAAAGCAAATGGGCTTTAATGTCTACCTATGTAATCAAAACTGCTGAACAAAGTATAGATGTCCTTACTGAGTTTGAAGAAATCAAACTTTTAACAAAAAAAAAAGGCATTTGAAAAACACATGAAAAAATATACTCCCTCCATTCCATTAAAAGAGTCCACTTTTATCAATGTACAGTTTATTATGAATGTCAAGGTAGAACACCTAAAATAACTAATTTGACATCATTTATTCCATTTACATATTTACTTATTGAGTATGGATTTTTGTGGACCACTTATAATTATATTAGTAAAGGTAGGAGGAGTAAAAAATTTGAAAGTGGACTCTTTTATTGGAACAAAAAAAAATTTCAAAATGGATTCTTCTAATGGAACGGAGGGAATAATTATCTACATTTGATTTAGTACATGTAGTTGTAAAACCTTTAGGTAGAAAAGACCTTAATACATCTTTACTTCTTTGTCTCCGAGATTGTAGATTTTTAGACTATGATGACTCTCTTTTAGGAACTGTAGAAACTAGTTCGTGTGAATGACCAATTTATTTTGTTTGTTTTCCAAATTTTACTGTTTCTTTAAAAGATTAAACCATCTTAGACGCTTTAACATTAAATATCAAAACTTTTAATTATAAAGTTTCAATGAGAAGTTCCTTAATTACAATTCTGTATAAAATATAATATAAGACTATGAATTCAGTCTTTAACACTCGTGCTATGAGACAATCTAAAAAAAGGAGAAACTACATTATTTCAAACATATTGATTTGACTACATCTATAATACAAATTTCTGTGTCTGTAAAATGGTCTCAAATAACATTTCAAAACCTAGGAGTTCAGAACAAGCAATTCCTAAAATACCTTAAACATTAGGCAACTTTCAAATGAAACAGTTTGAAATTATCTTTGATAGATCACAAACCTTTAGAATCGAATATTTTCAGCTTGCCAGAAGGTCTTTTGAAGTTCAGTCTAAGCAACCTCTAAGGA